>JAXDRA010000859.1:0-32500 GCA_034190875.2 Urechis unicinctus
ACTTAGCAATTACATGCCAATGTCCGTTTCTCATTAGTTTTTCCTATATACTTAATGTGTATAGTACAGACTGTTCCACTCTTGGTCTATATATTAGAGAAGCACACGATGCATGTCAATTTGCTAAAAGGCGTGTGACTGTACTCACAAATAATGCGGATCATGGCAAGTATATTTTTGTCCAGGTATGGTCGACAACAAAAATATTGCTACACAAGGCAGTTAAGTTTTAACTACCAGCAACCGGAAAACCTCTTCCACGTAGCTCTGTGTGAAGCACAATCACCATCAAGTGTGCGGTTTCTGAACCATGGGTATTACGACACAGTACGAGGACAAAAAACTGTAAGATACCAAATTGTCTTATTCTTGTGAACGTCATTCCATTGCCTCCTATTTGTTAACTGAAATGTGGCAGGTGGGTTAAGACCATGCTGCTTTGTCTGCTGAATTTGCAAAAGCTGTTCCGACGATCTTCTTTGTGAATCGTATTTTTGTAGTCACTTTAGTATAGGTTGGCTGCTGTGCATGCATGCGAAGCACTCTGACACTCATCGTCTATAATGTTACCTTGTTTTGTTAAAAGAGAAACAACTGACATGGAAATAGTATGTGAGTGGGTGTGCATGAGCGTAAGTACGCATGTGTGAGTGTGTGTATGTGCGTATGTGTGTGTGTGGTTGGGAAGTTGAGCGTACTTCCCCACCATATGAATTGTTGTTAGACTAAACAAATTATTCTGTATGTAAAGGGACATGCTGACTTATTGTCGTGTTTTCTCATCTCTCAATCACTAAATACTCTATACCTAGATTCATATCAACAATCTTGTTTTTAGTTGTCATATGTGAATTAAATATTTAGTATATTGAATTTCAATACACCCATGAGAGCCTTTCAACGGCTACACGGGGAGATATGTACCTGTCATATACGCATTAATCAGTAGGTAGATAGAATAAGATGTGCTACCCTATCATCCAAATCGTCAAAAAGTATTTAAAGACAGATACAATCATTTTTATATGGATAATGTTTATTGATAAACTGTGATTTTTTCTTGAATGTGAGGTTTATCCAAAAAATGTATTTGTTGATTTTACCAAAAACTGTTAAGTTATCAGGCATCAATTAATGTATGATTCTGCATAGTCCGCATGCAAAAGCAAAGGCTTTGAAAGATTATTTGTAACATTCATCAATATTTACATCTTTCCTGTTAACATAGCTCCTGAACAATAATCTTGCTTTTAAGGGGAACAGTATTTAATTGATACATCATTTGTAATCAAGCTAGAAGAACCATAATGCTGGTACAGGTTTAATTGATTGCATTTACAGAACCTCATTGTGTGTTTCCGGCGAACGATGAGGTGTGTCATTGGAAATTAAGGAAGAACTGAGCTAAATGTGATGTCCATATTGAAGTAAAAGCGGAACTGTATGAGTAACTGTAATACACAAATGGTGCCTAGAGGCTATCTTTGCCAGTCATCAAAAGATTGATTAAGTTGTCATTCATTAAGATCGGTCAAAGATTGTGTTGCTCTCCAACAAAGCCCATTTTTACACTTGCGTTGAACGTGAGAGTAATACTGCAAGCAAACGGCGAGGTAACTGTATTGGTAAACACTGACTTTGTAATTGGATATACACTGGAATACTAGCGCCTTCAAAGCCATGCATAACCACAGGCTTCCATGTTTACCGCCGTATAGCTGAGAAAGTAAGCAATTAGACTCACAATCTAATATGGTATTTTATGAAAATATACAGTGGCTGGAAGGTCGTATTATTTCTTTTAAGTTGACAGCTTAATGCTTCCCATAGGATGTATTATGAAGTTTAGATGTGCCCTAGATCAGCTGCTAATCCCATCATTGTGTTCTATGGTTCATAAGTGTAACATTTGTCCCTGCATCTATGCTGTTACCTGCCACAACTACATTAATTTGTGAAGCGGCGGTCATCGAATCATTGCACAATAGTGTCGCTTGCATTAAATAATTTGGCCGATGCATTTATCCTCGTATTTTACATTTTTTGCAGTCCTCGAAATTAACATCCTAAGCGTAGGATCCTCATTTCTTCCGTATTCGACCTCTTTGTGGTTTACTTTAGCGCACTTCTCTCTATCATTTAAAATCAGCTTTACTATTGCGTTATTTACTAGAAATAAGGCGCTGTGTAGATATCTTTATTACATATACAATGTGAAGACGCTTATTTAGAAACTACTGTGACACTTACACGGGATGGCCATTGCTTGATCTGAAGTAATTTGCATATACTTTTTCAAAACATCAGCAATAGAAAACATACATCGCTTAAAATGACCATGGTTTGTCAATAAACATGTTACGATTGGGATGATGAATCGACGATTTCTAAAGTTGAAATGCGTTGCTTGGAGGGCGTGAACTTGAACGTTGATTGAATATGTAGCGTCGTTTGTCTGACAGGTAGATTCTCAATTCTTCAAGCGTTACTCGCGGCCTCTCTATGTATAAACTCAATCCAACAAACCTTCAAAAGACATCTACAATCATCGCAACCCAAACATATAAGATGTATCTACACATAGCAATATATGATGCAATAACTCGTTCCAGTTATATCATATCACCTCTATGATTAATTTGGAACGTTCACAGAGGTGGAAAGAGCCCTCCATCACTTTGAGTCGCTCCCTAAATTACCATCTATAATGCAACCGTGTATCACTCAGGAGGATAAAAGGGATCAAATCATCATATCATATGCTCAGTAACGCTTGATTTACCGTGTCACTAACATTTTGATGTATTTCAACCAGTGTGGACATCTTCCGAACGTTGGAAAATATAATGCTGCATGTTCTTTTCCTAAAGCAGCTACAGATGCTTCCCAAAGTAAGACCTTTTGTCGCTGAAAACGGGTTAATATACTACAGGCGCATTTATACGACGGGGCGCGTAATTCTAAAGACGAAGATTCATGACGATCAAAGGTGGTTTCGACAATGCAGCACGTTGTATTGCAGCTGTGGACCGAGGTCACAGCTGCTACACCACCCTTTTTCGTTCGACCTCCTTCGCAGGTATCAAAGCAACTGTTATGTAACCTAGTATGTATGACTAACTTGCTTCTGACGAATTTATGGTTCTAGGGATAGAATGGATGATTGCATTGTTGTTATGTACACTTATGGTGCAGGAGTATTTTCGATATAGATTATATGACATTCAGCATAAGGACAACTTTCGTTTTTCTAGTCATTCTTTTTCATTTTAACCACAGTGCAGCGTGTCGGGCTCTACGTGAGGGCCCTGGGCATCTGTAAAGTTGTTTCAAATGTGCAGTGCACACATATATACATTGTTTATTAAGGCACATTTAGCGTGATTTGGAAATAACTTAGCCCTATGATGGTTGCACAAAGAGCAAATGCACATGTTAGCCCCGTTAAACTGCTAAATTCCTAGTCGTCTATACATCTTATTGCATAATTGAACCATTTCTGCTAGTAAACAATCAATTACAAAAAAATTAAACGTGAAGGCAATATTGGTAAACATATAACAATGTTTTCTATGCAAGATATCAGGTAACGCCCACACAATGAAAATGTTTTATGAGCAAGCACTTTACCCAGCTGGTAAAGCGCTATATAAGGTAAGCTGCGTAACTTGAGGAATGTGGACTCTTTGTCCAAAATTATTGGATGAGTACCACATGACTGGTAGAATGCGACGCAAAAGTTTGGAGGGGGGGGGGGACACCAACTGACAGTGATTGCTTCATTTCGCATTTCGTATTCAGATAATTAGAGGCAACAAGAGGACGAATCGAAAAGATTTCAGGCCGAGCTAGCTGCGAAGAGCATTTTCTGCTCCTTTGAGTTGAGGAAATATTTTTCTGCATTGTATATCGTCTCTTGAAATGCTCTTAAGTAATAATTTGCAAATATTTTTCGATACACATGCATGAGTACAGATAGTTAGAAGTTGAGGAGCAGTATGTCACTACAAACGGGAATATTTTCCTGTGTTTTATTTCTGGAAACTGCTCGTGCATTATGATTGATTAAATTTGGCGACTGCTACTGTGAGCTTAGACTTTAAAGTGACGTTCATCTGCGTCCATATGGACAATTGCCCAAAACTTGTGATTTGTACATAAAGTTGTAAAAATTCTAAAATAGATATAGTCTGTAATTCTTCATGTCATTTACATGCTATTTGTTGCGCAATTGGAATTCAAGAACCATTAACATCAAGTGGCATCATGTGGGGACAAATGCAAATGCCATGTTGATACGTATTTGTGTTTGTAATCCGGTGATTGTATATATGGAATGTGGAGGATGATTGAAGAGTCAGGGACTACAACGCAAATGCGGATGCATCTTCCATGAGCTGTCGTGCCGTTTGAACTAATATACTCACGAAGGGGTTACTCAACAGAAAAATCAGGGAGAAATCAGAGGGTGCAACCCTACTCTTTCTTACATTTCCTCATTGCACTTAATATTGAAGAAGTGCGTTAATACGCTGTCAGTTGATATACTTAATTGTTGCATATTTCGCACATTACAGTCGTCTTCTAGCGAATATTGCATGACTCATGCAACTGTCACCGTGTTCATCAGTAGCACTTACTTACTATTAGGCAGTCGAGGGTACAAGCTTTTAAAACTGTTCTAGGCATGCGGTGGGTTGTCAAGCTGTGAAGCACATTAATAAAGCTCTCGCATTTAGCCAGTGCATAATATAAGGTTCTACTTAGCGAATACGCATTCAGACTGAATATGGATTGTGAACGGCGCAATCCGAATGGTCTTTTTTCGCCACATTGTTACTTCGCCAAGAAAGCTTGTATGTTTCCGGTATAGCAAATAGCAAGGAAACTACGATACAGTTATTCAGAACGAGCAGATGTTGAAATTAAAAGAAAGATGCATTGTGGCAAAAGTCTTTAAATAATACAGACTTCTGAATCTTTTTGCGCAAAAAGTGACCTTCAATAATTAATAACGGGATCAATGTTACTTTAAACAGAAGGAGAACATGTAGCGCATTATCCATCATTTGAATTGTCCTAAACGTTATCGCCAACCGATATGTACGATACATAATCCTATGTAAATAGGTAAGTTAAATACACAATAACAATGTTATAAGTGATTTTGTATTAAGTGTGCCACATAACCACAGAATGAATTGGTGGTGTGTTTGTTATTTGGGATCTCCATCGTTATCTATCAGGACGTTATCGTTGCTCATTGTATTCGCTGCATTTACACATGTTTTTGAACAGTTCTTATATGTCCCTTACCGTGCCTTGTTATTTTGTTTCAATGATGCGTAGATCCGTACTTTAAAAGGACGTTTAGGATAATAAGTATTCATTTGCAAACGCGTATAACGTGCAGGAAATCTTGGGAAAACAGCGCTGACATTTTCCTTGCTAGATTATAATTTCCCCCCATGCAATGTAAACGAAAACCTAATGATAAATGTTTACATCATTATTGATCGCAGTGTTGTTAAGAACGAGGTTTTATATCACAAACACCGATTCGTGTGATGATTCACATTTAAGTAAACTGACACATGTTCATAGCGATAACATTCAGAGTATTCACTGATATGCGTTCGTGCCTCCGGAATCATAACAATGATCCAAGCGACTCAAAATGCGGAAACTGCAGGCTATCTTTAGGCCAATACAAGGTTCTTTAATTACGCTGGTTGATATCCTATCGTTTCTACTGTGAGGACCGGCTGTTCTCAAAATCGCCACATGTCAGGCTAATAATGGCTATCAATAGCATGCTTTGCGCCGGGATGGCTCTTTTATTTTTGTTAAATCGTGACCTTATTTCCACCGAAGGCATTCGCATGAAAACGGTGTAGTTTGTAGGACACGCTCTGCAAATGATTGAGCCCAAGTCGTCTAGCATTTGGTGTACGCTCATTGTGCGGTATCGACGATATATCCTGTACATGTACTGGATAGCAATGTAATAACACTTTTTCAATCATTTCCTCCGCAATCTGCAAGTTTCATGTTCTAACATGTAACAATATGGTAGCTTCAGACGTATTGTATGATATATTTTCATTCTATTATATTAATATATGATAGTATTATAAAATGGTGTATCAGCGTTGATGCAACTACGACAATTTAGTTAGCAGAATCGATTCGTGTATCTACTCTATTATTATTCTACGAATTCGATTGAAGGCCAATGAATGGAGACTCGGCACAGATTATTACAATCCCCACAATTTGCAGTTCCTTACAGCAGTTGTGATATGAGGCTATGGTCAGCTACAACAACAATACTCCAGGCCCCTTTTGCAATTTAAAGCGGAATACATACGATGCCAAAGCTCACATCAACCGCATTGTCCTGAAAATTCAGTAAGATGTGTGTTTCTCACTGAGTTTTATGTAGACTGTATACTGATTAAACTAGGGATAAGGAAAAAATCACTGTCGAGTACTATCACATCCCCTTTGGCGACTCTTGGGTCTAGGATTTTGTGCCTATCAAAACTATTCAGCCAAAGGCGCCAATGACAAAGTACGCATGCGTTTCTTCGATACCCGCTCAAGGATATACTTCGTTGGTGCTGTGCCTCTCTTTTCCAAATGTAGCTTTGCCTGCTAGATAACTCGGTCACGTGGTCTGTGAGAATAGAGTACATCATATGCCACTGGTAAGGTTCACAAGTCGCATGAATAATACTATTGCTATCACGATATGATCCAAACAATTATTTGGTCGTACTTTCAATCTTATCTGTGGTTCTTCCTCATAAACACACCGCGATGTTAATGCTTAGTGCGCTGCGGAAGCAAGCTCCTAGGCTACAAATACACACACACACACACACACACACACACACACACACACACACACACACACACACACACACACACACACACACACACACACACACACACACACACACACACACACACACACACACACACACACACACACACACACACACACACACACACACACACACACACACACACACACGCACACACTCACACACACACTCAAAGTCGCAGAATTCAATAGCAGTTTCAAAAGATCATTCCTTTGTTTTTGATATTAATACTCATCGACTCAATAACGACATTCAATGCGCTTCTTTTTCAGTGGCCATGGTAATTCAGCTGTGTTTTTGACCGACAATTTTTATACCATTACTGTCCGAACAGTTCTTTTTTTCTCGACATATGGTCTTACTCATTGCATGATTCAGAGTTTTCTTTCATGCGTCTGTCAATAGAGTCTTCGTCCGTGTTAAAGAAATGGGAGGATGCTAACCAAAGAGAAGTGTAGATAGATGTAACCTCGAGCGCCATTGATCATAGCATAACATAACTGTAAATGACATTCTTTGGTAAGGCTCTATTCACAGACGCTAAGGCTTTGAATTAAACAATGTTAAAGAAATGGTAGGATTCTAACCACGTCTCAGGCAAACGGTAATGGCACTGAAGAGTACAACTACAGTGCGCGGCAATTCAAAGGAGCATATAATTACGCTACGGTGCAGATGTTTGTCTGATAAAATCACACGACTGAAACCTCAAACAGCTGCGATTATCCTGCTTGAGCGAGTCAAATTTGGCGAGACCATTATTATCGCTGAATATGTGCATTTGTGCGTTGCTAATACGATGTATTATGCATAAAATCAGCTATAGGAATGCGCAAAACCGAGGTCATATTTTTTCTTATTCTATGTACTCAATACTGTGTCTAGGCACACGTATATCCATGAAAGGCTCGCTATTATATGACACTATAGCTTATACTACTATACTGGGTAAGAGTTGCATGCGCATTGTTCTTTAATGCAGTAACAGGCTCGTCCAACGATGCAATCATCTTGACGTATGATCTCATCTAACATTTAAGTTAATACCTAACAGCACATTGTGCTGGTCATGTACATACGTTTACATTGCGTGTAGATGGCGATGAGGTGAGGAGGGGGAATCGGCAGGGTAACTTCGTTATTCTGAAAACGGGGTGGCACATGGTTAGCATACGCAAGTCTATTCCATCGATATTTATGGCTCGGAAGCTTGGTAGCGAAGCGTATGTGACTAATATAGATTGACGGCTTGACGCTCGTAAGCGTGACACATGGATCTGAATGCAGGTTAAGTTAATACCTGACAGCGCATTGTGCTGGTCATGTACATAAGTTTACGTTGCGGGTAGATAGTGATAAGGTGAGGAGGGGTAATCGGCAGGGTAACTTCGTTATTCGGGAAACGGAGTGGTTTATGTTTCGCATTCGCTAGGGTGCTCGTTCTATGTTTATTACTCGGAAGCTTGGCATAGGGTACGACGCGATTAATATACATTGAGCGGCTTAACACACGTAAGTGTGACACATAGATCTGAGTACAGGTTACGGTTTCAATTCATACTTATAGCGATCGGTTAATACATTGCGGTAAATTTGCTCGTAACCCATGCAAAACATATGGTGGACTCGATATATTCAAGCGGAACACTTCGGAATGTTATTCTGTAGGTGCCGGACCTTGACGATATTTTTGCTTTTCAGCTGTGTAGAATGATATCTTGTAATCATATGGATAGCATATATGTAACCGATTAATGGCGCCAACCCCATCCGCTCTTATCTCTATATACTGAGTGCAGTCCAGTACAAACGAATACGCTGCACACTGCTCACACACCCCAATTGCCGCGATATCATCGAATTCAGCTCGGCAAGTGTTATCATCCGAATATGTTTGTGACAAAATAATTGACATCGTTGTGTGCGAAGAGGGTGAATGGCGATGTTGTATAATGCCTGTGTTAGATGACATTGCGTCAGCTTCTGTCACACACAAATGTTGTTGTCCTTGTCGATAACAATTGTTTCAAATATCTTGCGCAAAGCGAGATTATAGAAGAGATAAAACTGGGAACATCGGCGATATTGCCTTGCATTAAACAAATCCCGGAACCAAGCAGGAGGTGGCGCTAACATGCACATTTGTTTTTTATATGTAATATAAGTAAGCATAATGTGCTATGGAATTGATCAATACACTCTCATTTGCCTCGAGCATCGCACCCGCTAGAAAGCATAGCATCAGTGAAAAGCAATTCGCTGCATGCGGAAACCATCGACAAAACTCTTGCAGGAGCACATGAACCTTCAGATTGATTGGTATACGACAAAACACGTTTAAACTCATAGATGAGTAAATATGGGAAATGGGTGGTTGTCATTAAAACCGTTACTGCTAAGCTTTCCGAGTTTCGAAGAATATGTACATATGTTATATATATATACATATGTATATATATATATATATATGTATATATGTATATATATATATATATACTTATATATATATATATATATATATATATATATATATATATATAATATATATATATATATACCTATATATATATATATATATAGATAAATATACACATACAAAAAGATTAGCGTCATAGCTTTCACTCTCGAATAAATATAAATATTGGGGTGCACACTATGCACGAAATTCTCCTCATTTCTCACATAACGTAGCACCATAAGAAGATCGATCATGTTTTCTGAAAAGACCTAACAAACGAATTCAGTTATACTACATCAAAGTCAGGTGTGTCCTAAAACTTATGATGTACCCAAAAAAAACGAATGATAGCATCCGGTTGAATAATGACAGCGTTTGGAAATCCATGTGACAGCCAAATCAAGTCAAACCAAGTCAACTCAAATGCAGCCTAATGATAATTGCTTTCTTTTCGGATTTGCAACTATTCCATTCTTAGTCAGCATTCATCTTTTGGTATTTTTAGCGACTCTTAGGCTAGAGAATCTTATCGGCAACGGTTTTGCAGAAGGTGGTCTTTTAATTTGCAATTGCGAGTCTGTGGCAGCATTGTGTGTCCCAGGAGGTGTCATTCAAATGAGGCAATGAATGATATTTCTGAATGCTGATCCATATAAAGAAAGATTCGCAGAATACCTGCAATCTTTGGGCTCTACGATAATTATGAAGCTGTTTTCGATCGATCGACTCCGTTTGTGGCGTCCAGCATATGAATATATTGAATACACGGAGAGCACACAATGTTACAAAAATGATGCCTAATTCATATGGGGTCTTTACACGCATAGACACAGAGACTTAACGTTAACACTTATGAAATATGGTCTATTAAACGCAATTTGTGCAGCATTTACATCCTTTTGTTGGTGTTTTGGGGATAAACCATGATGTTATTGATTAAATGGTAGATGTGTGTTCTCGTTGTATCATGTTTTCCCAATAATTAGTCGAAATATACGAACCAAGTTGTATAAATAATTATATAATTATATTGGATATCTGAATATGTACATTGAAGTCATGTTGCACATGGGACCATTGCAATTCATGACACGAAAATGGCTGTTAATGCGTCCACATTTCGCCAATCGCCGGTATTTTTTCCCAATCCTCGGCTGTAACGTTCCTGCAAACGTGATGAATCATCAAAAGCAAATCTGATCAGTGATGGTAATAGAAAGCAATCAGAACTATAAAACACCATGCGTTCTCTAGTTGAGGACGACGTAATTACCTATATTCTGGAATCAAATGCTATCCACGTAAATGTATCAAGCCCAATACACCATACGAAATGGGATTCCCTCCCGTAGTCTCGAGGAAACATATCCCACTAGAGTGTAGAATGCATTTAGTTTCGATAAATTTATTTTCCACTTTATTATTTTATTTCACATTAATGCCCTGGCAAACTTTAGAACATTAGGTCAATATTTGACGAATTAGCATGCCTGTACATTGAATATAATATATACTACATTACACAATAAAGCTTCCATCAAGTTTTTCAGGAGTTATATATTATATTAGCTTTCCTCCCGAACACAAAGCGAACTTTCATAGGAATAATTCGACCAACCATTGAAAACGAGCTAACGATATTGTTCGATGATTTACCGTGCAATTGTCAAGCTTCAATGCATACCATATATCATTTCCACAGTAAAATATCTGCTTCTGTGCCTAGTTTACTGCATTATCTGTGGTTCTTCAATCATAATAAATTGGTATTATGGAATACTAATAATTTTGTGAACACCATGCTATCAGTTTCAGTGTTGCATTGTCCGCATTACTAGAGACGCGTCGAACCAAATAATTCCCATAACGTTGAATTTGGATTTTGTGCGCCCTCTTTGCGTGAGATAGAAGCAGGTATACGACAATGCAAGTCGCCACTCTCATTGTATATCATGGCAACGGCAACGAATATTCTGCTTCTTACACTATTGTATATTATGCATTAAATATAGGTAAACTCTATGGTTTTTGCCGCGTCTAAGTCTTCTTTAGAACGTCCGCACAATCAGCCACCGGTTCTCATCGTTTTGGAAACAACGCGTGCTTTTGGGAGCATTCGCTCACCATTGATACACAATCACAGACCATATTTGATTCATTTAAACTAACTACCAATGAGTAATAAATCAGAAATTTTCTGTTGCTCCTGAAATCCTCAAGGAATCAATCACATGGGACACCGTGACCGCACATGATTTTACCAGGGTAGTTTTCTTGGCACCGAAAATGGAGACTATGGATCCTTTAGACATGCCCATGTCGTGAGAACCTGCATATTTCATTCAATGAATGCCCAAAACTTTTTAACTCTGATAAGCAAGGCACAAATTTTCTTTTGGATACATCAGCTGCATTGCGCCACACTAGTCTGCTTCTCAGAATTTAGGGGCTCCGCTACGCTTCTTGCCCTAGAGTCGACGACAAGACAAGGTCTAAAACTGGTGCGTCTGGATCATAAAAGTAGTTTGTGATACGCACCGTCGGTTTTATGCGACGTCATCTACATTGCTAACGTCTGCGTACAATAACTGCATCAACGGCATATTCAATCGAATCCGGCGGATTATGTCAACAGTAGATTAAGCAACATATCATGAAGATCTTCTCAAAATTACGATTACAAAGCGACTTCAAAAACGCCTTACCATTTGTTTTTATCGAAGAAAATTGTCGTCTTTATGGGAACCCCAATGAATAAAGCAAGGAAGCATATATCAAGACTTTTGATCAAAAGAAACCATCCAAACATATGAGCTTAGATGCATCTATTATTCAATGCAGTGCTCACAATTGATCAATGTGTTTTGCTTTTAGGTTGATGACTATACTTAAACGGCCGTTTTAGCATATCATAACATATTCAGCCGATTTCATCACTGCCTATTATTGTTAACATCCTAACAGTATACACTCCTCATACTCGACAAAGCCTCATCGCTATAAATATGCAAATCACTATATATTCGGCCATTATGCATGCATGCAACTATACGAATTTAAAAGTATAAACTAGAGCATTCTTAGGTTTAGCATCCACTATTACTATTACAAGTTACAAAGCTGACTGATGAGCATGTTTCAATCTTTCGTTCCTGACATTGGGAATATCAATTGCTTATTGCATCGGATATCATCAATATACGGATGTACTTATCAGCTTGATTACACATATTACAATAAGTGGGATTCATAGAATGGTAGCGGCACGTCCGACATGCAATTATTCATATACCAGAGCATACGCATGAACCTCGTAAAGAGAAGCATGTGCGTGCTGCATGATAGATCTCTCATTGCATGGTGTGGGCAAAGTAGTTTGCATTATTAAATGCGATTTTAAAAAGACTATTTGCATTGGGAAATGTCAGTGAGACAATACAGGCAAGTTATTGAAAAAGTGCACAAGTTGTCTGAATAACAGAGCATATGCATCGTACAATGAGGATGTTGAATTTTTCCATTCATGGTATTAGCATACGGTCGCGTTATAATGCAGGCCTCCTGATACATGATTAACAAAATTAGAATCACGTCAAAATGCTTGGTTTCAATAAGTAGCGTTCATCATTTAAGAGAGGTAAGCTACATAGTAAACCGACGAAAACATTTATGTCCGGCCATCTCTGGCTCATAGCAGTAAGCAGCACGTGAATGATTACTAGTTCTGCAGTATAATGTTACTCGTATTGTATTTCAGGCTGGATTGTGTAGGTTTCACGTGTATATATCACGTTCTTTTATGGTTATGAATGTGTGGCTGATGTACACGACAAACATTATTGTGCATTAAATAATGCTGATCAGCAGGATGTAACATCTCTAACGTCACATCAACAAGATTATAACCGTTAGTCTACTAATACATTAATGCACTGAACAATGCGGGAGCTAAATCTTTTTTAGCTAATTCGATATATATCTGCAGAGTGTATCAATCGATACGGATAGAAGGTTAATATTTTTCAATAGTATCCGTCGCCTGCATAACATTAACCTACTTTGAAGTGCTAAATAAAGTTTCAGTCACTTTCTGTGTAATAACGCATTGCACAATGTTGCTAACAAACAATCCGAATAAGATGAAATATCATTAACCACCTATATATTACACACAGGTTGATATCCCGACGCTGATGCTGAGTAGGGGCGATTTACGGAAAAGTGATTGCGAGCCAGGTCGAAGTGTAATTACATTAGAACTTTTAACGCAACCATCAGATGCGTTGATCAGGACATTAATATTCGCAGAAACAGTGAGGGATCCGCAAAAAAAAAACCAAATACATGAGCATATCTTTAACCTTATTTATCACTCACGTGCTAGACATGCAGAAGAGTTATGAATTATTAATCCAATAATCAACTTTGCAGATGTATTTTCAATGGTCATGCACACTACACATTGATAGGCTTGTTAGCAAGTTATATTTATTCCATTGCACTCTTATTGAACTATTGTTGTGAATGAGTCGCATGAAGCTGCTTGCTAAAGTTAGTTTGGCGGGTTTAATTGCATGCAAAACAAATTATGCTCCGAAATTACTTTGCACTTATGACATCCACAGCGAAGCATAAAAGTGATGATGTTTATGTCATCTTTTGTTTGGCATCGAACACGTTAACTAAACGATGGGGCGCTCCGAATGGCCAATTTTAACGACGCAAAGATATGGAAAAAGATACATATATCAACAAATGCGCACTGCAAATTCTCACAACGTGCACACGGTGGTCAGTCGCTTGAGCTCTCTCGCAGCAGGCATAACGCAAAATTTTGGGGAAAGTAGGAGGATAATGAATCTAAACGACGGCAACCCTAACGACTTTATAAAACATCGGATACCTCATTTTTGCTCGTTATCAATTTGGTGAATGCGTCCTGCAGTTTTCTTTTCATTTGCTAATTGCACTTGCCGAGCACGTATTGGGGCCACGACAACGAATGTGAGGCAACGGGCAACCATTAACATTAAATAATGCTATGTTATGGTCCTATATTTCTATCATCAACAGCTGTAACAAGGTGAATTTAATGTAAAATGTGATGATGGGGAGAAGACGGACGCGCTTTGATGCATAGTTTTATATTCTTTACTATATTGTTGGTTATATAGCCAGCTAACACGCAACAATGATCTTTTTTTGCACTTTCTGGGTCCAGTTGAGTTTTTTTGCAGTAAAGTCAACAGCTGGTTGGGCACTATAACTTGTGTTTCTGTGATATCAAGGCCCAAGTTCACAGTCTTCCCCCTTGGGTGTTTCCAGGGATTCCGCCAAGGTACCGTCGATAAAGGAAAACACAACTGCGTGGTAATACTTATCCTATGTTTCAAAATACACGTGCGAGAGTTTGTAAATGAGGTGTAGTTGGCTCTCTTGTTGCGTGCTGTGTGCTCTGTCATCTTGTATGTAATGTGCATCCGTAATAAATGACAATAGAAGCAAGTTACGACACGTTGCCACTTTAAATTGAGTAAGAGGTTTTTGCGGTCAAATGATATTTATAAGTAGAATATATCTGATTAAATAAGGTTTTCGCATCGAGTGCTGTCAATTCGGACACATTTGATAGGATTAAGAATAAATTCGCCGAAAATAGGGTATATCTAATTGCATTGCGACATGACTCGGCGTGGATTTGACTGATGAATATGTATCTTGACACTAGATTATCTTTTCCGCAATTTGTTGGATGGTCTGTGATGTTGCTCCATTCATTATTCCTTGCCAGAGGGAATGGCAATGCACGATTTGCATTAGTGCATTTCTACTATAAACAAACCAACTCTGCTCTGTAAAATATTCGAGTTATGCTGGAAGCGCAAACAAAGTCATCATTTACTTGCCTTGAACTGCCAATAGGTGCATATTATTTCCACATGAGGTGTTTAATATAGCTAGAACCAACATGCTTCATATTTGTTCAGTAGCTATGTGACAGCTGCAGCCTCGAATGTATAACAGCTGCCACAGCAATTTATTACCTCAAAGTGGGAATGTTCTTTTGGCCACGGAGGCGCCACCAATTCTGACTAGTTATAGATGTATTGTCATTGCAGATGGACTAAATATATGTTTACTGTGGTTGAAAAAATGAGATGCCATTTACGTTCGTGCTTCTTATTGTGAAATATGTTTGTTGGCATTTGCAAAACTAAAGTAATCTAGTTTTACATGATATCACTATCGCAAATGCTGCCACGCGGTAGAAATTAGACTTATAAGCAATCTTTGCGTTGAAATTGCGGATTTATTTTACAGCTATATATTTATCAAATTATGGCAAGTTTAAAGCAGTAATTTACTTATAACTTATCACGTAAACAGGAGCAATTTTCTAGTAATGTTGGCATTCAACAGTTATCTGTTTCAACTACGAAGAAACAAGTTGTAATGTTGTACTAATCTTCCAAGGCAATGTAGACTTCCGTAGAACGTATTCGTGTGAGTACCTTCAATTATTCTTCCAACGGCTTACTTTCTCTGTTGATGACTCTTGATGAAAGTGGGTAGCTAAAATTTGTACTTACTTACAAATGCAATATGTTTCCCCAGTCAGAACTCATATCCGCCCTTTCATTTTGTATAGTTTTGTATGTATATTTATATGTAACATCACGTGCATCACTTAGAAGTAGTCTAATTTATGTCTTGTCGTTCACAACTTTTACAATATGGTGCTCCTGTAGTGTTAGGTTGCTGGAGACATGATGAAAAGTATGACACACAATGTTTGCCCTGTTGTCACGTTGCAGCATTGATTAATTGTTAAGAGTAACTCTGGATTTATCTCTGTGCGTAAAGATAACAGGTTTTCGCAGAAGATAGGTACTTTTTATCGCGGCATTAACTTATTCAGGGAATCTATTAGAACACAGCAAAAAGTGTACTAGAGCACCTGTCACTGCCTTGTTCGAACTTTGCCTCCTGGGCAATGGGGCGATAAAGCTATCAAAGGCCAGCTAGGAAAGCTGCAACACCGATATATTAGTCACAAGCGAGAAGGATGTAGAAGCCGAGGTAAATTAAATGTAAAGGAATATATAAATTGCTATTTCGAAACTGATGCAAATATCAGTACACTGTATGTATGTTTGCAGAGGTTACAAAAACCTAGATGCCGTTCACATTATTTTTGCTTTGTTTTCAACCAAATTTGTTGGTATTTTAAATACTAATATAATGCAGACTTATATCGTCACAACCGCTAATGTTATTTAGAAGCAGGACGCTTTTTATTGGTAATAAGGATTAATTTTTATTCTATTTATTCTATTATAACTCCAGCAATTATGGGGCACTCGTCCACTTATAATGAGGTCATAAGCACTCCCCAAAAACGATGACATTTGAACAGTTATGTGCCTTGCAACGGGTATAAACGGGGCCATAGCTCTGTGCCAGCTCAGTCGTGTTGTGTAGATATTCTGCGGAAACAAGGACATGAACATGATAGGCACACGATTAGTTATTAGTGGTTAGCTCCGTAAAGAAATACAAATAACTTAATGACAACTTTTGACCCATAGCGTCTTCCCAACGCTTACTAACAGATGGTATAGGATTCCCCACTCATGTTTCATTCTGCTTGGGGAATGTCATATATCTCATGGCATATATCACTTATATGTAGTCTTATTTCAGATTTTCAGAGAAATATCGACCTTCCCATAGTGTTACGTTACGATAAAATTGACATATGTCAGTGCTCTATAGCTTGCAGATATTTACTAGTTTTTACGACGGAGCCCAACCCAATAGACATCTTTGCCATATATCAAACACCAAGATGTGAATACGTATCATGGTTAATGTGTTTCTAATGACATTGAATATTAGGGTTTCTGGCAAGTTTCTAGTTGTGCAGATGGTAAATGTTGGGAATAGTTGTGTTCTATCATTCCAAGATTTTTCAGTTAACATAAAACCAAGCAAGTGCAACGTTCTGTACAACAAAACTATGTAGTTTTGGTTTTACATGGCTACAATTTATTTCTAGTCAACAGAGAAGTCTTCGCATGCTTTTTTCTGCTTCATTAAAGTGATCATAATTCATCACGGAAAATGTCTATACGAGCCCGGCATGTTATATTAACGATAAGTTATCAAGTGCCGCTTTTAAAACCTGCCTTTAACAGTTAGAAACATATAGGGCAGCTTATAACTAACAATTTGCTTTGCACAGCCGGCACAAACAATAGATAACAGTGGTTTATGTTTCATGACATGCTACGTGTGCTCTTGGGAGCATTTGTCGCCCATTGATGCACAATCACCGACCTTGTTTGATTACCAACGAGTAATGAATCAGAAATATACTGTAGCTTCTGAAATCCTCAAGGAATCAATCACCTGGGATACCGTGACCGCACATGATTTTACCAGGGCTAGTTTTCTTATCACAGATAATGGAGAGCATGGATCCTCTAGACATATTTGCCTATGTCGTGAGAACCTGCATATTTCATTCAATGAATGCCAACATTTTTTTAAATCTGATAAAAACAAGGCACAGATTGACCCTTTACTTTGATTGTGTTAAACAATGGGTCTTATACTCACGCCAAGCATCCTAACTTAATCAGATTCAAAATCCCGATTAGAAACCAAAACACTGACAAAGTTGAGGTTGGTTTGACAATGAAATTGGTTTGCCTCCACTGTAGTCTGGTAGTATGAGATTCGACAGGTGCTTAACGAAGCACCGATGATGTACGTACCAGTACATCTACTGGGGAGGTCGCCATTTCTCGATAGACATTGTGTACAATTGTATCCTGAGACAGAACAGCTGAAGCACACCCCTGTCACACACCACAGCAATAGAGTATCATTACCTAACACACCCATTATGTCGCGTTCACCCAAGCGGATTGTGCTAGTTACACTCCCCATCTCCGCCTTAATATCCCGCCCCTAACTCACTAACCTAGTCCACCGCTTCGCTCCAAACATCCCTTTCTTTCCAAACAAAGAACCAGTAGCCACGTGTTGGAAATTGTTATTAACTTTATAACCCTCATTTGGTTTTGGAAATTAATATAGAAAACTCACAATCACAAAGACCATTATCACATTTTTGGTGAGTACATCCACTGCATGCAGCGCCGCGGACAAAGGGAGGCCGGCCTATGACATTGCATCTGCACAGAAGAAAACAAGATAATATGGTATCTAGCGATTTCTGAGCAATCATAACCGGATTATTCATCACCGACGGATAGTACAGCAGTAATCACCCAATCATTCCTCAATTCATCAACATCACACCAGTAGTCACTGAATCATCCCCCCATTCACCGACATCACACCAGTAATTACTGAATCGTCTTTTAATTCGCCAACATTACACCATTAATCACTGAATCATCTCGTTATTCACCAATATCACACAGTAATCACTCAATCGTATCGTAACTCACCTACATCACAGCTGTAATTACTGATTCGCATAGTAATTACCAACATTACACAGTTATCACGGAACTGTCTCGTAATTCACCAACAACACACACGTATTCACTCAATCGTATCGTAATTCTACAGCATCACACAGTAATCACTGAATTGTCTCATAATTCACCAGCAACACACTGTTATCATTGAATCATCTCGTAATTCACAAAAATCATACAGTTATCACTCAATTATCTCGTTATTTATCGACATCACACGGAAATCACGGGATCGCCTAGCAATTCACCACCGTCACGCCAGTAATCACCGAATCATCACGTAATTCACCAAAATCAGGCCTGTAATCTCGACTTCCATAGCTATTTCGGTGTAGCCAGGTAGTAATATTGGATTTTGTTGTACAAGAGCTGGGGAGCTTGCGTCAGGTTCACACGTACATGCGTACTGATTCTGACCGATACTGACGCACCACACATAGCAGTGTAATACCAAATAGCGACGAGAAAGATCCGATAACTCAAATAAATGTAAACTTTAAGTGGCGAAACATACTTATTAGGTGGTAGCACCAAATAGTAACGAGAATGATGTGAGAATTCAAATAAATGTCAAATTAAAGCGGAGAAACATACTTATTCGGTGCTCCCTGGGGTTGGCCTCGGTAGAAATCGCAGCCTTGTGCCCACGTCTGCGCATGTCTCGCCAGATCATCGCTCCAGTATTATGACCGGTTGGGTCACTGTGTTTTCGTCGAGATGTGATGAGGTACCAGATACGATTATTGGTAGGTCGTCGACGTGATTGCAGGTAGCTGAGGGTTGAAGTCCTGCTAGATAATACCCGAGACTTTGTACGAATTTCTATTTTCTTTATTTGGTCGCGGCTGACTGGCACGTTCGGGTTCTACTTCGGGTTCTTGTGGGATGAATATGTCGAGTTGAGGAATATCTTGTGGTTGTAATGTAATGTGTGTCTGATGCTGTCGTATTTATAGTGAAGGTGCGGGTGGCTTGATGTGGTGAGCTGTGATTGGTTAATCCGGGGCTTGGGGTCATTCGGAGCTTTAATTGGAGATCAAACGGGTCTAAATTAATTGTTAAGGGAATTGACGGGACTTGGATGTTTTCATCAAAGGATTGGGTTTGGTTAAGGACTATATAATTTGGAAACTGACCCGTACGGAACTTAAAAGGGATTCTAAAGGTTTATGTAAATTGGGCAACAATTAATCTGGTACGAGTGAAAAGGGATGAATTTCATTTGCCTAAATTGGTTTAGTGTTCATGTCTCGAGTGGCCGAAAGGTTGTAAATCTAACTTTAACTTTTGGGGTGTTGCGGGGAAGGGGGGGGGGGGGGGGGGTTGGGGTGGAAAGATGAGAGGTGGTGTGTGTATGTGTTTGCAAGTGCATGCGTGCATGTATGCGTTTGTTGGGGGGGTGAAATATGCCCTTCCTCTGTAAAAGGACACTCCGCTGTCCTTGTGATTTACATTTGTGTGTGGGTTTGTTTGAGCGTGCCAGTAGCTTACATTATAGACATAACAATATACAAATTGTGTACGCAGTAAGATAAAACTACAATTGACATAAATATATATATATGAAAATGAGACACATGTCTCTCCATAATTGGAATTCATTAAGATAGGAATTTAAGAATGAGATTAATTGGTAAGGTAGACATTATATACATACAATTATTATGAAGCTGTTAAATGTAGAATCAGTCCATATAGTGCAAATCATACACAATTTGTGGTTGTGGTTCCACAGTGAGGGTAATCCTTTTTTTTTTTTTTTTTTTTTTTTTTGAGTCATTAAATAGGGGATCCTGCGTCCTAATTAGTTTTCTTTCCTTTGTTGATGAGATTTTTGTTGTTGTTGTGCGCGGTACCGAGGTTATGGCAGTTGTACACTATGCCCTAGCTATTTTGTACATGCAAGGCTACACATTATTTGTTTTTACAGCAATATTATTAACTACTACATTCGTAGTATCTTATGATACTTTAATCATACAAGTAATTTAAATATTATAGATTTAGGTTGTATGAACCACTTAGGATTACGTGAATACATTCAGTATGTAGTAGAATCAATAAGACAAAAACATACAATTGATTTAGAATAAAATGAGTTGTGTACATAAAGTGCAACATGTATATACATATCATAAAATGTGGGACATTTACTAAAAGACTAAATATATACATACACTTTTTAAGCAAATATCTGAAGTGCAAACAATGTTGAAACATTTACATTAGTACAACTTATGTCAAGATCTAATATATAGCAAGTACAAGAAACATTGAATACGTAATACATTTTATACTACAACCGCTATGGTTTTGCTTTAAAAACTACCTGCGCACATGAGAGAGATGTCTATATATAAAAGCAATTACCAGCTAAGTTTATTATCACTTTTTGGTTCAGAGTGTGGATTAAGTAACGGATAAAGGGCTGGCGCGGAAGCGGGGGTAATATCGGAGTGAGAATTGGGGGATGGGAAGGCACAAGGTAAAATTTGTGTAAGACCGGAATGGCAAAATTGCAAATAAATCATATGATTTGATGACAAAATTGTTTTTGCTAATCGTAACTTAAGCAATGATATAGTCACGGAATTTGGAAGGGTCAAGGTATTTTCGGTCAAACAATTTGTTATGGACGGGTTATCCCACGTTAAATTTTAAATTGGCTTTGAAGGTTCCCGAACTCAAAGTTAACGCTGACAGTTCAAATTTTTCTGGTAGCTTCCAGTATTGTGGACAAAAGGTCAGATACAACAAATCCAGAGAACAACAACTAGTGCCGTTGGTAAGAATGAGTTGAAGAGTTGTGTGAGATTTTATTGTGTTGACTAACTTGTAGACAAATGTAACAGTAATTACAAAAAGTGATAGTGATTAGAATTGTAAATGAAAGGTAAGTGAGAATCAAAGTAGGTGTGGCTTCATGCTCGGATGTATTGTTGTGTAGTGATGCGCGGTGGATCTGATTATGTTGCCAATTAAGTGATTGGTGCTCTCCTATGGACAATGCTTTAACTTGCGCTGCTGTTTGTAGAACGGTGACTGTTAGTGTGAGCTGTCTGACTTTGAAGAAAAGTTGGAGTGTTAGGGAAACACTTAGGGTTGTAATTACAATTGAAACGTAGCTGATGACATGGGGGGGGAGGTAAACCACGATGAAGCCGATTTAGGTTGCCATTGTTCGGAATAAATCGGGGTCCGTTAATGACTGGTAGATGCTGTTATTGAGTTTGGCCTGCAGAGAAATCTGACTGAGACTTAATTTTAGCTGATCATCTGTATTGGACGCATTAGAAAATTTGTGATGGTAAATGTTAAAAGATGGAACAGAGAAGTTTAGAGGTTCTTCGAATACTGTATTTGATCTTATGAAGGAGAGTTGATCCATAGAGAAGAAATTGTGCAGTAATGCGAGGTTAACGGGAAAGTAAAGGGAAGAGTTCTCGGATCTCGCGCAATTATTGACACGGGCAGGGTAAAAGAAAATTGTCAGCGATGACAGAACATTTGCATGGTATATGCAAAATACAAATATTACATCCTGGTTTGGTTACAGTATCTGCTCCTGAACAAGTAAGGGAAAGAGATGTTATATTACTAAGAAGAATATTTCCAGATGATATTTCTTTAATTAGAGGAATAATACCGTTAGAAATGAAGCGAAACCTGCACAGTTTGTTTATGGAGTCAGTTTGATCCATAAAGAGGGCGCTTGCACATGTCAAAGTATGATGATCTCGTTGGGCGAATAGATGAGGGCAACGTTTATAAAATGACCCCTGACACTGTAACAATTCCATCAGAGAAATTTCGATGTAAGATAACGACGATTTAGACACAGCCAAGTATTGTGGGAGGTTTCTAGGTAGAGAAGCATGGACCGTGGTGTGATTTAAAGGTATAGGAATGGCTGTTATTTGGTAGATATCAAACAGATGTGATGAAGAAGCTATAGGAATGCGAATTGAAACAAACAATGAGTCATTATGTCGGGCGTAATGGACATCTTGTGTATTATAATAATACGTTGGTAACATGTGGAGAACTTTAAATCCGGGATGTTTATGTTGTACCATATTGTTGACTTGTTTGAGCAAGTCAGACAAAAAAGGGAAAGTAACTAATTTTGGGGATAGTTTGCCTTGAACCAGTTCGTAAATGCCATCCCTGAATTGGTCAATTTGTGCATTAATAAAGTTGGCATTTCTACTGTAAGACATCCACAACTCTGTGATTGACAACACCCTATCTTGCAAACCTTTGATTATACTTTGGATACCTGAAGCCAATTGAGTGAGTTCGTCGTGATTTTGCTTTATCACATTAAAAGCATTATCTAACCTATGATTCACCATAGACATGTACGAACTCATCCCAGAGGCATGATTCTGAAACGCATGCGTCAGCTTATTAGTTTGGGTCACCATTACATTAATGTGTTCCTTCAATAATTCCACATCTTTCATTTTTGCTGTTCCAAAAAGGGATTTAGACAAATCTCCTATAAATCCTAAAATAGCTCTATGGCTTCTTGATTTTGTTTCACGTCGCACTTCCGGAATGAGGTTAATGATTTCATCCGTCACATTTAGTGCATGCTTCATGACCTCCGTACGGATGCTTGTGAACGTTGACCAGATTTTCCATAATTGGTCACACGATGCATTTCGCGTCGTACAGAGAGGATATGTGGTTGGTGCCCATTCTTTCGTATGTAGTTGTATGTGTAAGGTGTGCGTCCACACCTGTTCTGCGTTGTTCATGACGCCTGTTCTGTCAAATATGACGCCATAATTCAATCTTTGGACACTGTCTACGGATCGTGCCATCGCGAGACCGACTTGGAGAAGTGTCATTATGAACAAGCTGACTAGCATGGCGTTTGAGAAGGTACCTGCAATTAATGAAACCACTTGATTTATGGTAGCAACGTATCCAAATAGTTATATTGCTCACAGCCATGTTACAAACTAAATTTAACCGGTAGGTGACACGATTGTTTATTGTTAACCAAAAGGGTTGCGCAAATTTTTTTTTCTAAATTTAGGCATAATATACCTACAAGGTGTCACGAACGGTTTGACAGTAATTTATAAGCCATGAGTGTTAACCAATATAATGGATGCTGGTACCAAAGTGTCATAATTGCTAGTAATTTTAATTAAAGGATGCTTGATAATATGGTGTATAGTAATAGATGTCAAACTAGATTAAATGGGGGGGGGGGGGGTCGGTGAGGAGTAGGGGTTATTTAGACAAATGAAAGAAACAATTTGGCTGGCTTTGGATTTTTTCTTTTTCTAGCTCGCCCTAGACTCGTTTTGTGTATATGGAATTGCTCTATAAGGTTTTGAGGTATAAATGAAGCTAATTCCCAGCTCGACGCCATTGGTCCTTTCCACTTGACCTTGTAGATGATTTGACCGTTTTTATTTTTGCGTTTTCTGAGCAATTTGTCTATTTGTTTGAATATTGGATCATTGAAGGTAATGTCGGATTTTCCGTTGAACTGTTGGGATAATGGGGAAGTCATTACGTCATTCAGGTCTGGGTCAATCGCGTTGTGTTCTGTAGACTGGTTTTGCGTGGATTGGTTGTCAGGTGTTTGTTGAGATTTTGGGAATGTCACAGTTTGTGATTGAGTTATGTTATTTGGCAAATTTACATCTAAGTTATCACTTGGTTGTGGGTTGGTGAGTCTGTCGGCGGGATCATTGTAAGGTTTCAATCTGTTAGCATGGATCCTTGAGCGCATAAGTCGATGTGTGCCGCAACGAGCTAATTGGTAGGTATGGTTGTCAGATTGATGACAAATATAGAAAGGCCCGATCCATCGTTTGACTAACTTTGCTGATATCCCTTTGGTGGTTTTTTGGGCAATGAAGCCACACACGCTGTCCCACTTGGTAAGGTAGATTGCGTGCTTTACGGTCGTGACTTTTTATGCTTTTCTGTTGTGCAGCAAGTTGATTGTCCTTTGCTAATGAACGGGCCATTTTGAGGCGTTTGTGGACTGATGTCATATGTTGCTCAGTCGATTTTTGGTAGACTGAGTGGGGGAAGTAGTGCCGTATCAATTGGCAAATTACACTGTGTCCCAAAAAGGAGGAAGAACGGGGACTGTAGTGTTGACTGAGTGGATGGATATGCTCTATAAGACATCATTATACTTGGAAGTATATCTGGCCAATCAGAGTGGTTCTCATTCACATAGGCTCGTAACGAGGCACCTATGACGCTATTCATTCGCTCACAAGCGCTGTTACTTTGTGGGTGGTAGCTGCTGGTTTCAACTTTGACAATTTGAAACAGCTTGCAAAGTTCCTTAATGATATTGGACATAAAATTTTTTTTGCCGCGATCAGATACGAGTTTTCTGGGGGGGGGCGCCGTACCGACAAATGATGTCATTATACAAGTGTTTCGCGATCTCCGCAGCTGTTTGAGTTTTCAAAGGAAAAGCCTCGCACCACTTACTGAACGAGTCGACAAACAACAAAATGTACTGACTTCCATCTTGAGCTTTACTTATAGGTCCTAATATATCCATATGCCATCTTGAAAATATCTCATCGGGCGGAATAGGGTCAAGGGGCGCGGGCCGAGCGTGGACATGCCGTTTCGATTGTTGGCACGCGAGGCACGATTTAACATAGAGTTTGATGTCCGATGCCATATTCGGCCAGAAATACTTGAGCCGTATAGCTTCCAAACAACGTTCTTCGCCTTGATGGCCGCCGCCAGCCAGCGAGTCGTGGTACGAACGTAATACGTCATCACGCAGCGCGCTGGGTACTGCTAGCTGCTTGACTAAGCGATCGATTTTTCTACCCTTTCCCCTTGGGGCGTAATGGTGATACAGTAAGTCATCTTCTAAACTACAGTCAAACGACTCAACAACTACTCTGTGAGCCTCTTGTTTGTCAGCAGGAAGGATTTTTCGGTTACGCAAGTAATCGTAAATTGGGCCGAAATGATCATCTTCCTGTTGATAATCCGCTAGGGATTTAGGAGTGGCCGCGGTGAGTTGACAAATCAACGTGACGGAGTCGGTCTCATTGTAAGTAATTTGACTGTCAGCAAGGTGGGATAGAGCATTGATACTATGAGCAGCCAGCTGCTTTGTAAGTGGGGTTTTGTAAGTTATGTCATAAACATGTTCTATTCTGGACAAAGCATCGGCATTTCCATTATTTTTTCCAGCCCTGTAGACAATGTCACAATTAAAACCCTGAAGCTCAATACTCCACCTGAGAAGTTTAGGTGATTTGTTTTGTTTGGCGTCTTTTAGGTATTCTAGGCCTTTGTGGTCCGTTAGGATCAAAAACTTTTGACGGCCTTCTAAATACATTCGAAAATGACGTATGCCTTCAATGACAGCCAAACATTCCTTCTCGTGGACAGGCCAATGTTGTTCCGTTTTTGAGAGCGATCTACCAGCGTACGCAATAACGTGTTCCTTGTCGTCACTGTCTTTTTGTCCGAGTATGTACCCGATAGCGTAATCAGACGCGTCAGTGTACAAAATGAATTGTCGGTCATAATCAGGAAATTTCAACACTATTGGGTCAGAAGTCAGTCGATTTTTCAGCGTCTGAAAAGCATTTTGACAATTGTCAGTCCATCGAAATGGGACATCCTTGTTCATTAGCTCATTAAGAGGTCTAGCGATGTCTGCAAAGCCTTTAACGAACCGTCTGTAGTAATTGCATAACCCTAAGAATGCACGAACACCTTTGAGATTTTTCGGACAGGGATAATTTTGGACTTTGGCAAGTTTAGCCTTTTCCATTTCTACTCCTGAACCGGAAATCATGTGTCCAAGATAGCCAACTTTAGGCATGGCGAATTTACATTTCTCTGGTTTGAGGCGGAAGTTTGCTTGTCGCAACCTAGAGAAAATGTCCGCGAGATGCTGCATATGTTGGGAAAATTCATTACTGAACACAAGAATGTCATCTACATACACCATTGCGTATTTTGTAGATAAGTTTCGCAAAACATGATTCATTACCATTGCAAAAACACTTGGGGAATTCATCATCCCGAAAGGAAGACGTTTGAATTGGTAGACACCTTGATGGGTAACGAACGCGGTTTTATGTGCGTTTTCTTGTCAAGAGGTATTTGCCAAAATCCACTTGCGCAATCCAGTGTAGAAAATAGGGTTGCCTTATTTTGGCCAATGGAGTCAAATACGTCTTCAATATGGGGTAAGGGTTGGTGGAGTGGCTTGGTGACTTGATTCAATTTGCGATAGTCGACGGCGAAACGAAACTCTCCGCTCTTTTTCTTAACTAGCACGACAGGGGCCTGCCAAGGAGAAACTGACTGCTCTATAAGGTCCGCGTCTTCCATTACTTCTATCTGCCTTTCTATTTCTGCTTTCTTCTCAGGACACACGCGGTATGGGGGTAATCTAATGGGACTGGCTGTACCGGTGTCTATGTGATGGTGATGAATGTGCGTTGACCCCAATTCTCTTAAATTAGCCGCGAAAACGTCTCGGTTCTTTCCCAACAAAATGAGTAGTTCCCTGTTTTGCTCAGGTGTAAGGTTGGGATTGGAGTCCACAAAGCCCAATTCTTTTGCCGTTGCAATGAACTTGTTGTCTGATTGGCTAGCTGACCCACTAGATTGAAGACTATTAATACTCTTTTGGGACTTCCGGGCGTGTATTTCATCACCTTGGAGCTTAGTAAGAGAAGCTACTCGCTGACCAGCTTTTATGTTAATGACATTGAAGTGAGGATTAAAAAGCCTTAAGTTGGTTAAGCCTTTGTTTGTCGTCGTAACGGAAGTAGCACCTACTAGGCCTGTTTTGGCGGGTAAGCATTTTAAAGGCTGCACCAGATACGGGTGGTTAGGTAGGGTGACGTTGGTTGTAGCTACAGACACAAGTGATTCACTTCTGGGCGGAATGATACAATTGTTAACCGATTTCATGACACACGAATCAGGCACACCAATCATTTTAACAGATACTTGCCCATTTTTCAATTTCAATTTACTGCTAGCAAAGCAAATGGTAGCTTTTTGAGATTGGAAGAAGTCCATGCCTAATATAATAGGTAAGTTCATTTCCTCTAGCACATAGAAAGTATGTTGAACTGGCAATGACCCAACATGAAAGTTGAGGGAAAATTTTCCTAAAACAGAGATTAAATGTCCTCCGACACCTGTAACAGATGATAGATCACATGACGTAACTGTATTCTGCTGATGAATGGAAGAGAGAGTTTTAGGAGATATACATGACACCGATGCGCCTGTGTCTAGTAAAGCCTGGGCCTTACTATTACCCATTGATACTTCAACAAGATTTCCGGTCAAATCAATTTCGAGCGTGGTCGCGGAGAGTGAAGGAATATGGATCGAAGGTTTGTCAGATGAGAGAATTGGAGAATGGTTTAAGGAGGCATCTGTATGTGCTGATTGAGGTGCAATTATACAAGTTGGCATGTTATTTACTGAACACTAAGAAGGATTATTGACTTGTTTAGTCCTTGGGAGACTACGTTTGTTGATGTCAGCGCCAACTTTGATATTTGTCATTGATTGTTGAAATTTGTCAGTATTCCCATTTGTGTAATCTTTAGTTTTCCTTGAAACTACATTTTGATGCCCATCCCCAGAGTTAGTTGCTTGCACCCTTGAGACAGGCGCTGAATCCTAGCGGGGTTGGGGACGGGTGGATCTATTCGTGGAACGGTAGGATGTGGGCAATGACGATGCGGGGCCAGAGGTATTTCAGGCGTGGGGGGACGGATATCGAAGTCGTGGCGAATGAGTTAGGTGCTGCTGCTTAATTCGACAGGCTCTCTCAATGTGGCCGGTGCGATTACAATAGCGACATTGAACATTGCTAAAACGACATTCATGAGACTGGTGATTATTGCTACCACATCTGTTACATGCAAACCCTGACTGACCTTGGTACCGCGCATACTCATTGGGGTTCCGGTATTTCTGTGGCGATGGTCGATGAGGAGGTGCGCTTGCCACGTTCACTCTCTGTTCCAATTGCTGAAATTTGAGGGTTTCGACTGCATGAAGTATTTTCAAATCGTTGTGGATCACTGGAGGAGTTAGCTGCAAGGATGAGGTTGAGATGCACAAGCGGGCGTGGCGCAGAGCAATTTCGATGGATTTAGGCTCGTGTTGGAGCACTAGGGGTTTTATGGAGTCAGGAAGGCCATAAATAAATTCGTCAAGCACATCTATTTCCGATTTGTCCAATTGCTTGCCAAATTTTCTGACGTCGTTGAGGAAATCGTCAAGGGTTTCACCTGGTTGCAGTTTACGATTTTTGAATTGTTCTATATGGGTATGGCGCAACCCATCGACTGAGTCAAACCTGTCTATGAATGCCTCTTGAAGTGATTTCGCATTGGTTTTCACTGTATTGGGTAGCGTATGGTACCAGGAGCGAGCGGGGTTGTTCAATAAGCAGGGAAGGTAGCCAAAAATTTGTTCATCGCTCCATTTGTTTGATTGCGAGTAAAGTTTAAGCGTTTCAAACCACTCACCTGCCCGTCCTTTTGCAAAACGAGGCGGCTGAATATTTGGGGTTTGGGGTGGAAAGATGAGAGGTGGTGTGTGTATGTGTTTGCAAGTGCATGCGTGCATGTATGCGTTTGTTGGGGGGTGAAAATAGTCATTTGCATGTGTACAACAGCCTTGCACTAATAGAGGGAGAAATGTATTGAAGTGAAATTGAAATAACAGCAATATGTATTTAAGCCCAGCTTAACCATTCGTGGTATATTGTTCAGTCGCACACTGCTGTAACAAAGCATCGAACATCCCACAAAATAGATTGCACGTAGCAGGTGAATGCATTCTAACGCGGCCGGGAATAGATGTTAATGTGCGTACTCCAGCTGCATCATGAATTGTGCATGAGGTACAAGTAACAGGTAAGATGCAGTAAAGGATGACCAATCTTTACCAATCTGAGGTGAAGCATTTCAACAGAAGCTTTTATTTCCTTTGGGATCGTTTCATAGAAGAGGACTGGTTGGTATTGGTAAAGCAACAAATGTGCCATGTTTTGCCACGTGACACCTGCTCTTATGCATTCTGACCATTTTCGGTCAGTTTACTTTTTCAATGCTGGGACTGCATCAGACATATGTGACAATCACATAAACAAGCAGTTTTCAAATTGAATAATGTTTTGTCCACAGGCAGCCATTTGTATAGTTAAATGCTTCGCAAATGCCTCATGGATAGTACAGCAGCCCATTTTGTTGCAAATGTTCTCTATTCAGCTATCCTTTCGTACCATCTGACGCTTTTGATTGAAATGAGGCTACACTTAATTTAACATACTGTATAGCACACACCGTATGTAGTCATGGTGGTATCCATTGTGGTAAGATAGTATAAAGGGGTATTAACGCAACTTATCAGAATAATGGGGACCCTGCTGAGCACGTATCGATAGAGGAAATGCATTTTAATCAATTAAATATAAGCATTTAAGTGTTATTTATTTAACAAATCACTGCCATATGACATAATACTACAGATACGTTTTGTTAATCCATTTCTATACCTCGCACGTATCTCACAAGACTGTTGCGCACCGACATGTTGTTAAATTGCCTACATGTCATATACGCTCATTGCAGCAGCTAAACTGGCATATTTTTTTATAGGCGTGAATATTGATTAGTTGATGTCTAAAGTCATCGTGGCCAATCGTTCGTTCCATCACCTCACTCACATCGCAAGCAAAATGATTTATTTAATTTCCGTGGGCTTGCAGGTGGCTGTTGTCATTGTGTTTTCCATCCTATGCTGGACTATAACTAGTGACGCCTGCCAATCATTAGTAAAATATACAACAGTATGATTATCCAAGGATATAGCGCAAGCGCCGATCTTCTTATATGAAATAATTGTATCTAAAATCTATCATCAAAATATATCATGCTGCTAAAAGGCTGAGACGGCAAGTCGTCTCAGAGTAAATCTGGTAAGAAACAAACAGATTGCATTAAAAATGATTCATGTATTGAGTCCAGCAAGTTGTGATCATTTAAATATAGAAAAAGCCTATACCAACCAATCATTTAACAATGTCAGGGCATGAACGGCATGTGTATTGGGCAGGATGTTTAGCGAAAATCCGCTGATGTACCTTCATGAATCTTCACCTACCATGGCCGAAATACCAGGCTTAATAACATTCCATAGGTTATGAATGTAGTTTTGGAAGCTTGGAACATGTGTGTCATGAATCAATGACATTTAATGCAAAATCATCGCCCGCAGAACATTCAATTACTGCTCATTTGATAACTGACATCTTAGCCACAGCTCCAAAACCATGGAGAGACTCTAATTTATATCAGCAGTCACTTAATCACATTGACATCAAGATTATTCTTAAACTTGTGCATATAAAGCAAGTTGTCATCACTTTCTTGCTCTTTTTATTCTATTTTTACAGTTTATCTCAGCTTACTAGCAACAATACCAGATCCCCAACCTATCTAAGACACACGGCGAGATACTTGTAATGCACACAAATTGATAATAACATGGCGATCCTTAATAATGAAATGAGACCAACGTAAATATGCCCATTAAGTATTGTTGAACATAAAATTATATTCGTATAACATCACGATTGATGCTCTAGGCAAAATTCATGGGAAAGTACAAAGGGTAATGAACCGACGGGGAGCCCTAAAATCTTCATAAAAAGACGAAGACCTCATCTTTGCTGGTAATAAATTTAGTGAATGCATCCAATTGCACTAGCAGATCGCATACTGATGGCCACGACAACTAATAAGAGTCAACAAGCATCCATTAACATTAAATAATGCTGTGGTATGATCCTATATGTCTATCATCAACAGCTGTAATAATATGAATTTGATGTACAATGCGATGAAGTGTAGAGGGCGGTAGCATTTTGGCGCATCATTTCATTAACTTTAATATATTGCACTTCCTAGGTAATATTGAGATTTCGTGCAGTAAAGTCAACAGCTGGTTGGACACTAACATTTGTTTTGTTGTTATATTAAGGCCCAAGTTCACAGTCTTCCGCCCTAGTTGTTTCCAGGGATTACACTGAGGTACCGTCCATAAAGAAAGTCAATACTACGTGGTAGTGCTTAGCCTATATTACAAACTACACGTGCGATAGTTTGTAAATGAGATGTAGTTGGCTCTCGCTCTTCTCTCGTGCTGTGTGCTTTTTCTTCTCTTATGTAGTGTGCATCAGCAATAAATGACAATAGAAGCCGGGTCTGGTTAGGGGCGAGCTACGACCCGTTGCCACTTTACAGTACTAACCAAGAATTGAGTAATGTAAAGTAAGAGCTTTTTGTGGTCGAATGATATTTATAAGTAGATTATATCTTATAAAATAAAGTTTTGGCATCAAGCGCTGAAAATTCGGAACCGTTGGATAGTATTAAGAGCAAATTCGCCGAAAATAGGATACTTTTCTGTTTAACATCTATTTGCATTGCGAGATGACTCAGATGTGGATTTAGCTGATGAATATGTATCTTGCTTGACACAATTTTTTTTTTCCGCAATTTTTTGGATGGTTCGTCATGTTGCTGAGTTCACAATTCTGTGCCAGACGGAATGCACTACGCAATTTTGCG
>JAXDRA010000859.1:35000-43467 GCA_034190875.2 Urechis unicinctus
TGGCGTTTGATGTATATATGGAAGTAGGTAGCTAAAATCAGTGCCTACTTAGAAACGGAACATGCTTCCCCAGTAAGAATTCAAATTGCCCGTATCATTTTGTATTATTTTGTATGTAACTTTATGTGTATCAACACGTGCATCCCCTAGGAGTAGTATATTTCAGTCTTTTTGTCCACATATGTTACAATATGGGGCTCCCGTGGTGTTAGGTTGTGGGATGAAAAGTATGACATATAATGTGAGCCCTTTTGCTTCGTTGCAGCAATGATTAATTGTTTCGAGTTCCCCTTGATTTATAATCGTTCGTAATGACAACAGGTGTTCGAAGAAGATAGGTTTTTTTTTAAATTGCGACTTAAACATATTCAGCGAGTTGAGCAGAACACAGCCAAAAGTGCTCCGAAATATCTTTCGCTGCTTTATTCGAACTTTGCCTCTTAGGCCATTGGGCGACAGAGCGACCAAACGCTGGCTAGGAATTGCGAATCGAAAGGTTAGCTACCGCACAAAAGCTGCCACAACGACATATTAGCCACAAGGGGAAAGGATGTTGAAGCCGAGGTAAGTTAAAGGTAGAGGTTAACTAGGAATATATTTATTGCGATTGCAATTTTCTTTACACAGCTGACACAAACATTACATAACAGTGGTGAATGCTTCATGGTATGCTACTTCAACTGTCTTTATATAACAAAATTATCAAAGACATAACATTTTGAAGTCAACATTCGTGCCTGTCGCAAAGCTTTTCAATCTAGTCATTAATTACACATATAACTAAACATGCTGTAACAATATGCAATGTGGTTGATCATAGTGTTATATGAGTTACACATGTTAAACATAAACATTCATGACAATAATTAAACACGCTGTTTTTATAAGGAAAATGTTGCCATTTACATCATAGTTTTGTCCGCGAAGAGCAACTGCATCCCGCGATGATTCCTAAAGTACGAGAAAGCAATCGGGAAATAAAAGTAATTAAGACTATTCTCGGTGTCGATATTAATGGTCGTTTCGCTTGCATTTATGCAATGCAATAAGCCAATTTCTATTGTCACTCAAAAATGTCATGCCCCTCTTATGGTGGTTTATCGTTCCCTAGATGCGTTGGAGATGTGACAGTGCGCTGGAAAAGACTATTTTAATGGTTTGCATATTTCAACACAAACTCATCCTGGTTGGTAATAGGAACATGCTTCATTTTTGATAAGTAGTTGAGTTGGTTTCTCAATCATGTAGCAATATGTGGTCTATTCGAAAAGTAAATTCACCAATTTCACATTATCGTTCGTGATAACAGTGCAGATATATCATTCTAACAAGTGCTAAAAATGGTTAGGTTATTCTGCTTCGAAGGGTTATCTGTAGATACACAGGCACAACAACCAAATTACACATGCACACACACAGGCTCAGATTTCCAAGCATTCTCATGCACATACACAAATGGTTAACTAATCTGCGACAGTGATATAACATATTTATATTTATATATATTTATATATATATATATATATATATATATATATATATATATATATATATATATATATATATATATATATATATATATATATATATATATATATATATTTATATTTATATATATAAGATATATATATATAAATATATATATATATATATATATATATACAGATATATATATATATATATATATATATATATATATATATATATATATATATATATATATATATATATATATATATATATATATATATATATATATCTATACATTTATAAATATGTATAAATATGTATATATAGATATGTATACATTAACATAAATTCATTGTAGTTAATATCCTTGGTTGAGGTTTATCTAGAAATACGCCAGTTCGTCAATGAACATATCATCGAAAGGCACTCAGTAAGTGTTAGCATTGCACCGAACGCTGGCAACGCTTTCCAAACAATTTTTTTACTGCAGTTTACTCGTATACAATTGATACAATAGTAGCATACAAATCATTATCATCTGCTTACCGTCGATAGCATGTAACTGTAGACTATTTGTACATTTCGTATCAAGTCGATATTTCCCATACAGTAAAGACTGCCGCGTTTATAATGCACGTCTTGGCATTCAACATCCAAGACTAATGATTTCAGTATAATAAAAAAAATAACAATAATACTAATCAAGAACACGGATACGTTGAATACCATGATACATGAAACCTTTCACGCCAACTGATATTTTTGCCTTAAACTATGATTCAAAATACATGATTAATGATATGTTTTCTCGGCAGAATAACTGTGTACAAAACCATGCAATAGTTTATTACATCTGAAGGAGTGCAGTTCATTTTTCGAACATATCTGATAAAGAAAAGTGCTCAGGTACAACGATTCCAAAAAGAGTTGCGATTAATGCATGTTAACTGGGGATTGCCACTTCATGCGCAATATCGACGATGAGATTAAAAGCAAACTTATTCTATGATAAATAATTTTGCGCCCTATCTTTTTCGTTGGCGCATCGTGTTTGTCTGTGGTTTGACATCGTCCTTTGCATATCACTAAGATATACTTTATCTATAATCTGAGATGTATTGCTCTCTTAAACCCTTATAATCGACGATAAGCTCTGATATTATGGTAAGGAGGTGCAAAAAGGTGAATGCATATCTAAATTGCGGCGGGATGGCGATCGGGATAGATGAAGCTACATAGGAAGAAAGTTATGCCAATTTATTAAGGGCAGCACTTTAATTATTTCATCTAATAATTTGAACGCTGCTTAGTTGCTGCTTATGGGTCCAGTTCCATAAGTCGATTTATCATGGCTAACAGATATATTCGCAAATGACTATTTGCGACATCATTTAATTTTGGAGTGGTTTTGCCATTCATGGTCTTTTTGTCCGTTGCCTTTGTCGAGCACAGCAATGGCAGTGTATGTGGATAGATGGTAGGTTAACACAAGACACAGCGTACAAAGATCCACTATGAACACTCCATGCATTATGAATTGATAACCGACTATTTGCGTGCTACGCCTTAGGTAAGATTCATAACGAGCCGGCAATTCAGTAAGACTATTCATCGTGGCTATCGTATTCATGTAATTACCTCCCTCCGTGGGCGTTAAATCATTAATCGTTAACTGCAAAGATTAAAATGATAAGTCTAGTGATATAATAAGCACAGTCACTTTTACCATCGTCCGTGTACATCTATTGTATAGCATCTGCGTCACGACTTTATTTACCCTTGACACCAGGACCACTTGCCAGAAACACCCGGCTGACGCATCTGTGCATTAATTGCTTTGTCTGAAGCATCCGCATGAATCTTGCCAAATTATAGAAAGAGACAAAATAACTTGAGTATCAGTAATATAGTCTGGATTAGTGTGATTATGATCAGTCAATAAATCAACTCCCTATGCTCTACGTAATATTGCTATATACGGTTGGAACTAAAGACATATCGCATATAACCACTAGTTGATGGTGTCATTCAAAGCAAGCGTGTATGAAAACAACAGCACGTGGTATCCTTTACCCAGGGTTCATCAAGGGTAAAGTATACTCAGAACGCAGGCACAATTTTGGCATGACTATAATTGCCTAAAAGCCACGGACACACCGCTTTGTCAAATATTTCATCACAGCATTATCGGTGTCTATGGCCTAAATCCTTGCACAACATATGCCCAAAGTGCATTTCGCAAATACCTAGGTTAGCCGAGTAGAGCAAAGAAAGTGGCTCTAACAGGACTTTGATTCAATTGGCTAGAAAAATATTCGGTTGGTTGTGAACTACTTTAATATCCGACCAAGCTAGTCAAAATGACGGTAATACAAGCCAGGGAAACTACAAGGGAAGCCCCCATGACATTGAAACTTTTAGCATCATGGTCGCATCTAAGCTGTACAAGTAGACGTTGTAAAATCAGTCGTTTTGATTGCCTTTGAATGCGGAATGTATCAAACGCCAGGTGATTAATGAGCTCACGTCACTCAGACTGTCCTGGGAAATGGGGCATTATGGAAACTCCCCCAATGACCAGTAATACATCGGGCTTTAACACCAACCTTTAAATCGAAGCTAAATACACCGGCTCGAATAAGTCCTCCGCCCGTGAGAATGTCATCCACTGTCATGTTCTCAATGCCTGTTAGAAACCGACTTTAAGTACCTGGCTACGTGATATAGAAGACAGTGATGGATCACCAAGCTTACACCTACCACAAAACAGCAATGATGGATATCATTTGGCTGATAGATCAGTATATATTTTCTCCCTAGATATTATCGTAAACGATAGAGTTTAATCACTGGGACAGAGAGTGATTTGCGTGGGAATGAACCATCAAATACACAGCCCAATTTCATACCAGATGTACATTGAACAATAACGTTCAGTGGTCAGATTCTTATTTGCCGGGAGAAGTATTGTGTATAGTACAAACGGTTCAATTATGGGCCTAAGTATTGTAGCAGCATACGATTTGCTAAAAGGCGTGCGATAAAACTCTCAAATATTGTTTATCACGGCCGGTATATTTTTAGCCCAGTATTCCATTAGCAACAACAAAGCTACTGCTAAAGCAAACACTTAAGTTGTAACTACCAGCAACTTGAAAACGTTTTACACATAGCTCAGAGTGAACACAATCACCATCAAGATTGCGGTTTGTGGACAATAGGTATTACAACTCATCGCAAGGGAAAAAAACTATAAAAAGCGAAATTGTTGGAATTGTATGAGCGTCATTCCACTGCCACCGACTTGTTAACTAAAATGTGTCGCCATTCTGAAGGCAATTAGCCGGTAGGTGGGTTAAGACCAAAAGCAATCATTTGATCATTTTGCTGTTTTTGCCAACGCTGCCCCGACGGCCTCTTTTGTGAATTATATTGTTGTATTCGCTTTGGTTACTGTGCATGCATGCACGCGGAGCACTCTCACATTCATCGTGTATAATGTAACATAGAAATCCAAGCAATTGACATGCAAATAGTGCGTGTGTATGAGTGGGTGTATGTTCGTAAGTATACAGATGTGTGGTGTTTGTGTATGTGTGTTTGTGTGCGTGTGTGGTTGTGTTAGGGTGCGTACTTTCCCAACGAATGAATTGTTGTTAGACCAACAATTCAATTCCATTCAATGATTTCTGGAGTGCACATATTTGACGATCGCCATCGTTATTGATGCTCATGTCATTAATTGAACAACGACATTTTACTTCAAAAGATTCTACGGCCACCTGCTCTGCCTCATCGGTAGGGTCAGATAGATACGTAGACCAGTACACGTGAACAATATTTCAGCCAATAAACATTTGATTACAAAAGAATCAACAGTGAAGGTAATATTGGTAAATATATACCATTGTTTTCTATGACAGATATCAGGTAATGACCATATGATGAAAATGTTTGATAAACGAGCACTATTACCCCGCAGACAGAGAGTGTAGTAATTAACATTTTAAGGAAAACTGTATTTATCACATTTATTTAGATTGTGCATCGATAAAAATTCCGATTGTTTATTTGTTTGCGTTCTGGCATCCGGATTCATTAGCAAATGATCCAAGTGACTCAAAATGTGTAATATAGATAAGACTAGCATGTGATTCGATAAGTATGCGGTTTTATATATGAGTCCTATTGTTGCTACTGTGTTGACTCGTTTCCCCTCCAAATCGCCTCGTGCTGATAGGGGCTTTTATGAGCATGCATTGCGACGGGAGAGCCTCACTGCCTAATTTCGTGGGAATTTTACGATATGTAATTGACTTTTTTGGGCACGCTCAGTGAGTCAATAAACTCAGCGTCAAGTCCTGTAGTGTTTGGTGAGGCACTCATTTGGATGCATATAACTGTTAGAATTTGATATGAGGGCAAAGCGCGAAGCTTTTCACCCCAGTGCAATAGATAAGAAAACATTCATATGCCATGCTAGTGTCACTTCTTCAAACGAGCCGGTCCCTACACAATTATCTTATATTGAATGGCAGATGATAGCATCAATGAACAGTGTGTAATAGCTATCCCCAAGATTCGATATTGTAACTTCCTTATTAATATATCACTATTGCGTGTAGGATCTGGTGCTGCAAATAGATAAACAGGGTATGTGTCAAGAAATGTATTGTCACTGGTTTAGGTGCATGAGGATATTTTCTCAGTGGAGGCTTGATTCAATTGGTGATTGTCAGTTGTGGTGCTTTACAGTCAGGCTAGTTTAATCAATGCAACGCATCAAAGGTTGCTAGTTCACCGATGACTACCTCGGATTTTTGCTTTGCATTTAACGCAATCCCATGGAGATGTGAAGCGACACAATGGGATATAATTTAGCAAAACTTGACTTAACACGCACACTAAGAACACGTGCAAAACTTAGCGATTCGGTGTAGTTATGAACTAAGCATCCTTTATAATGCTCTGAATGACCGTTACATGAGGCTTTTATAGATACATAGAACATCCCTCGCCGTAGGTGTGCTCGCGAACGGAATATATTTACCATAACAGGGACATTGAATCTGAAAGTTGCCAAGCAGTGTCAGGATAGTTGTGGTAGATATATTATTGTTTTAAGTCGTACAGCGCATACGAACGATTATACAGATATAATTAGGGACCGAAATTGTCTGTTTCGAATACAATATCTATGTATCAGCAGTAACCAGGGCAAGATATATTGCAATTACAACCACCATGAATAATTAAAATGTAAACACAAATAACATAACCAGGTCTACAAAGAATGGCACTATTTGATTGAAGCGCCGAGATTAAGCGAGCCAGGTATAATCTGGCTCAGCGTTGAAACTAAGTGCGCTATCTTATGTATCCCAATGTTTTTACATTCAAGAATATAGAATTAGAGTCATATTTCCAAAAGAACATTGTAAGTTACTGTAAGGTACATGATAACTTACATGCCACACATAATTAGATTACCGATAAATCATTCAATAACAACATTCTTAATGGCCAAGGAGTGCATAGCAAGGATAGCGTAAATTTACAGTTTAGCGTTGGTAATTTATTGTTATGATTGTGCTATCTCGCACATTACACTCGTCTCCTCATGAATAATGCATGGCGCATGCAACCGTCATTTTGTTCATATTTATCCCACAACAGCGGAAGTGCTTTGACAGATTGCCACATCAGTCTATCTGTAATACTAACAAGTTATTAGGCAGTCGTGAGAGTAAGCTTTCCTGTTCCTGGCATGCGGCGGGTTGTCAAGCTGTGAAGCACATTATTAAAGTCCTCGCTCTTTGGCAGTGCATAATATACGCTTTTGCTTAGCGAATACGCATTCAGACTTATTATGGATTGTGAACGGAAAAAATCAGAATTGCCACATTGTTACTTCGCCAAGAATGCTTGCATGTTTAAGGTATCACAGAAAGCAACAAAACTACAGTACTGTTATTCAGTTCGAGCAGATGTTACAATTAAAATAAAGGTGCATTGTGGCAGAAATCTTTAAATAAAACAGACTACAAGATGTTGCTGCGCAAAAAGTAATTATAAATAATTAATGACGAGTTCTATGTCACTTTGAACAGAGGAGGTAATGAAGCGCATTAGCCATCATTTAAATCAGCCTAAACGTTATCGCGAACCGAAAAGTACGATACATGTACACAATAGCAATGTTGTAAGTGGATGTGTATTGAGTGCGCCACATAATCAGAGCATCAAGTATTGGTGTGTCTATTATTCGGGATCTCTATTGCACTCTGTGACGATGTTATCATTGTTCACTGTATTCTGCATTTCTACATGTTTTGGGAAAAATTCTAATCTGCCCTCTACCACGCGGTGTGGGTCGATGAGTTGAGGAGGGGGAATCGGCAGGGTAACTTCGCCGTTTGGGAAAAGGGGTAGCATATGTCTCGATCTATGCTTATGGCTCGGAAGCCTGGCACAGGGTGCCAAACGTTTGTGATTAAAAACGACTGAACGGCTCTACGCCCGTGTGACGCATAGATCCGACTACAGGTTACGGTCTCAAGACATACATACAGCGATCGATTAGCTTATTACGATAAATGTACTCGTAACCCCTGCAAAAAATCTGGTGGACTCCAAAAATTCGACTGGAACACTTCGGAATATTATGCTTTAGGTCCCGGACCTTTACGATATTTTTGCTTGTCAGCTGTGTACAATGATATCTTGTCATCAGGTGGTTAGCATATAATATTAATGCACACCAGCTCTTTTGCATACTCGAGCATAGATGATGACCCAAAATAGACCACAAAATATCATTCACGGGATGATAATATGATTGCGCCTTGTGGTACTATTCCCTTTGCTGCCATCAAAGGCATAAATTCATTGTCAATATGTTCCTATAATTCATCGGTGACGTGCTTCAATAGGGCTCAGACTGTGCAACTAACCACTACTGTACCCTGTGGGCAGTAATGTAACATCAACAACTTTT
>JAXDRA010000860.1:0-17872 GCA_034190875.2 Urechis unicinctus
GAGCTCTCCTGTGTTCAAGGAAGTGGGAATCTGTAGCTTGCATTGGATTATGTCATCAGCTGGAAAAGAGACGAATGCGGCGATGAGAACGCTCTGTGACCAACCCCACGGTGCCCTGGGTCTACAGTCTTCGAGTCACTGTCCTGAGGTACATATCTCCGGCATATCTTCCTGTACAACAGCCCAATCATGCAATCTATGACTAAGAACTTGGTCGTATCTGAACTTACCATTAGTAGTTATAAGTAATATTTTTTCATCTGCGTTTTTTTTGTTTCCAGAAATCCAGCCTGGTAATTGACGACGTTACGTACAACTCCAAGATTACTGGGTCGAGTTGCAAGGAGTGGGTTTCAACGAGTAAGGTGTACTTCTATACGCCTCACTGTGACAACCCAACAGCTCGTGACCTCAGTTGTATGCAGTCTGCTACCACTCCTACTCATGTGACTAGCGAAACAAGCAAACGAATGACTGGTACCCAAGAGAGCTTCTTTGTACTCACTGGCGTCAGCGGTCTTCTTGCTTCTATTGGGTCGTTTGCCATGGCAGTCATTCTGTCTATGTCACCCAGTCCAGTGGTGGCGTGAGACCATCATTAGAAGAACTGCATCCCTGCGAGCTAGTGGTAGACGACACATGTCCACGCGGCAGCCTCAAGACTAAACGATCAGGTACGGGTCATTTTTCATTAGAAATGAACAATGAATATGTGCAGCTGATTTGGATGGCTTATTATATCCGTCTTAATTTCACTATGAAAAATTTTGATTCTATATGAATATCATTACTCTTGTGGATCCCTATTCGAATATATTGCTTTCCTCGTTTGTTTGCAGATGGGGCAATGACTTTGGCAGATCTCCCTCTCTTGTCCACTTCCGTGTCTTCCCTCGCCCATCCATCTCAGCACAGAGTCCCAATTTACACTGCCCATACACCAGTGATGCCATCCCACGCCTGCCAGATTTCCATCGACTGCGAAATTTAACCAAAATACTGTTCTCTGATCTGACCCGAGGGCCAATTTTTCTATGATTCTGCCAGTAACCTGATGATGTGTTATGTGGGACATTGACGAGAGCAGCATGAGTTGTGTAGATGACCTCTTTGGCTCGTGCCTGTAATCCAAAGCTCACCGCGTGCAATAGATTTGTCCGTGATATTTGACAACTGTTAAGTTTGTTCTTGCCGTTTATAGTTATTGTGAATTGGAATAAAACTCATTTTTATCTACAAACTGCTTGGTTACGATTACCCATCGTGACATGGGACATCGTATTGCAACGTGGTGTGAAAAGAGATAGCCGGAAAAGATGTTGTTTGTGATCATCGCAATGGTTACACTGGATGGTTATTGAAATTCGAGGTGTTGAAGAAGTCGTATTGCTGGCTTATGCAAATGGAAGATCCTTGTGTCGGGGAGAGACTCGTGAGTCATGATATGTGGTGAGCCTTGTATGGGGGAAAGAAATCGTATCATGATTGTGTGGAATTTCGGAGATTTACAATATAGAATCCAGACAAGTTCGGTGTGGACCTGTCATTAATGGCGATATCCGGGTTGATGCAGCATTGCTGAAAGCTTATGCAGTTGGCGCTGAATGGAAACTCCCCTTGACCACAAGCTTAACGGGTGGTTTCGAAGACCAGCAGGCGTGACAGATTGTTAAAGTTTACACTCTAAAAAAAAGCCAATCAACTTGTCGACTCACTGGTTACGTGTCTACATCGTGGGATTAACGGTCACCAGCGCGTCATTAGGCAGCGCGACGCGTCAGGGGACACCACCCAGAACGACCCTATTAGAGAGTGATCAGGGATCGTCCATTCGTCATATAGCACTCGTCTCTGGGGGGAGAAAGCACATTGGGAAAGAGCAGCCACCGGTTTCTTCTACACCAGTCACAACTTCAACACATGTAAGCTAGGTAATCACACTCATTCAGGGTTAGGGGTGACATCGTTGTGGTTGGCAGCAGTTGTGGATGGTTTGATTACAAGACATCAGGGGGTTGAGTCCAGTGTGAGCCGCCGCATCATGAGAAGGATGGGTCATTGAGGTCCACGCTGGCCAAGCGAACGTGAGTTGGTCGACAGTTTGGGGCGTAGTCTGCCTAGAGACGCACGCAGAAGGGTTGTTGGTCAACATGACAACTGGGTCTTACATGTAAAGTCCAATGGAAAACATACGTGTGCCATGACGCGTTTGACAGTAGATGTCTAACAACGCTAGCCATTGTTTAGGAAGAGCGGATGGGGATTACTGAAATATGGGGTTTTCCCAATCGACATTTGACTTTCTGCTACGGACAGTGCTGGGAAGTGTGGAGTAAAAGCTGACTGTTGGAATACTGTCCTGAGGAGGGCTCCAGTCTGGGTCAGGTCCCAGCGGGATATTCTCAGTCGATATGTGTAGGTTCAGCGGGTTTATTGGGACATGAGGAATCAGAGCTTATGACGCAACATAAGGAAACGCAACCGGGACGCATGTGAAATGACTTTCCTTTAGTGGAAAATGTCCTTATTGCTTTTCAAGCTGCAGGGATGCAGGACGAATGGGGTGTGCGACAGGTGTGTCGTCCAATTATCGTAAGTTCCAACATACTTCATTGTAATTGCTGATCGAAGTCATATCCCGGCCATTATTGATACGGAGTCCAATCATGTAATTTGTCATATGTAATTAATGGTAATGGGCTATTTCTGGTTTGTCTAAAGAACCATGATTGTCACCTGATTCTCGGTCGTTATCCTACCCTATACCCCGTTGACGTTCATACGAGGAGAGTCCAAAGTACTGACCTTGACCTGAAGACACCAGCAGTGTTGAAGGACAGGCCCAAGGTGGCGCTCGATGCTCCCCATCGGTGATACAACAGCAGTTCGGGGGAGGGATGAAAGCAACTTCACAGTGGCAGCAATTCGTGTCGGAAGTCGAGGATATGGGCTTATGGTCAATAAATGTAAGCTAGGTTAATCCACATCAGCACGTGGTAGTGACTGGTGGACTCATTTCATTTGTGTTTAGGTAAATTACTTAGGGAATTTGTTTGATTTTCAGACAACAGGACCACGCCTGCCGCAGATGTGGGTCACATCATCTGGATCGGGGTTTCTTCAAGTTCAAGGTGGCCGCCATTACTACTGCGAAGGTATACGGGGGGGGGACACCCCTTCTACCTCTAACCGGCTGCAAGAAGCAGATTAATGGTGAGCTAGATTCTTAAATACTGATCTTTGTGATATGTTCGCTTTGATTATGCGGTAGAGTCCCACACGCTAGCCATTGTGTGGAGAGCGATGGTTATCAATTATTTTGGCTTTTCCCAATCCAGATACGGATATCGGACTACGACAGCCTTCTTCAACAACTATGATGGGCGACCTGACTAGGGGGACGACCTGAACCATGATTCCTCTTCCACCATCTAGAAGAGGTCCAGGTCACAGCTGGCCCCCGCCACTAGACTGAGGATCTGCAGGTCCAGGGAGCTGGGAGAGAGAGGAGGACGGACTCTCCTGTGTTCATTGAAGTGGGAATCTGAGTAGCTGTGACGATGTCATCCACTGAGAAAAGAGACGAATGCAGGCGCTGAGAAACGCCTGTTGTGACCAACCCCACGGTTGACCCTGGTCTATTAGTGTTTCGAGTCACTGTCTGAGGTTACATAATCTCCCGCATTCCTGCCGGTACAGCCAATCATGCAATCTATGAACTAAAATCCTTGGTCATAGCTGAACTACCATTAGTAAGTTATAAAGTAATAGTGTTTATCATCTGCGTTTTTTGGTTTCCCCAAAATCAGCAGGCTATAATTGACGAACGTTACGTACCCACTCAAAGTACTGGTCGAGTTGCCAAGGAGTGGGTTCAACGAGTAAGGTGTACGTCTATACGCCTCAACGTGACAACTCCCTTGCTCGTGACTTCAACGGTATGAGTCTGCAACGAACCAGCTACTCGTGAAAGCTTGGTTAGTTTCTCTGTAAAGCCAATCAACTGTCGACTCAGAGGCTTAACTTGTCGTACTGGCCGGGTTCGTGGCTTAACGCGTCACACCAGATCGCGTCATTAAGGCAGCGCGACGTGCGTCATTGCCGCATGTCCCCAGAACGACCCTATATAGAGCGCTGCTGATCATCCCATTAGAAGAAAAATAGCACTCGTCTCTGCCACGAAAGCACATTGAAAAAGAGCTCCACCGTTTTCTTCTACACCAGTCACAACTTCTACACAGTATGTTAGTCGTAGCGGGTCGCAGTTTTGGATGGTTTGTACATCCACAAGTTGGAATCCAGTGTGGCCAGCCGCATCTGAGAAGGGGGGATTGGGTCATTATATCAACGCTGCCAAGCGACGTGCTTGGTAGAGTTTAGGGGGATTCTATATGAATAGACATTTACTCTTGTGGGATCCCGTATGATAACTGCTTTCATCGTTTGTTTGCAGATGGGGCAATTTGACTTTGTACAGAATCTCCCTCTCTTTCCCCTTTTATTTTTAAGATTGGTTCGCCCATCATATACGCACAGAAGGAAGGGTAGGAACCTTTTCAATTTGACTTTCTGCTGTAGTTTCAGTGCTAGGGAATGTGTGCGAGAAACTGATGGTTGGCATCTGTCTCTTGGGCTCCAGTCTGCCAGGAAGCGGGATATTCTCAGTCGATATGTGTAAGTTCAGCACGTGGTTTATTGTGGACTGATGATGAGAGTTTGGCAGTGGTTGTGAATGAGCTAACTCTTGGCATCGATGCTATGTAATCCAAAGCTCACCTGCGTGCTTATCGATTTTGGTCGTGATATGATTGACATCCTGTTAAGTTTGTTGTATTGCCGTTATAGTTATTGTTAATTGGAATAAAACTTTCATTTTTTATCTACAAACTGCAAATATCCCCGCCATTTGAATAAATCATGTATTTGTCATATGTATTAATGAGAATGGGCTACTTTCTTGGTGGTTTGTCTACAGACACTTTGGTCACCCGACTTCTCGTCGTACTCCCTACCCTACCCCCGTTGACGTCATCATCGAGGACGAGTCTTACGTGACCTTGACCTGGCAGACACCAGTGTTGAAGGATGTGCCACCAGGTGGCGCTCGATGCTCCCATCGTATAAACACAGCGTTCTGGAGGGATGAAAGCAACTTCAAGTGGCAGCAATTCGTGTCGGTAAGTCGAGGATATTGCTATGTTCAATAAATGTAAGCTAGGTTTATCACATCATCACGTGGTAGTGACTCATTTGTGTTTAGGTCAATTACTTATGGAATTTGTTTGATTTCAGACAACAGGACACGCTGCGCAGATTGAGGGTCCACATCATCTGTATGTGGGTCTTCAGTTCAAGGTGGCCGCCATTACTGCTGACGGTATCATCGCCGTGGACACCCCATTCTACCCTGGCTCAAGAAGCAGATTATGGTGAGCTAGATTTCTTAAATATGATCTTTGTGATATGTTCGTCTTTTGCTTATGCGGTAGATGTCCCACACGCTAGCCATTGTGTGGAAGAGCGATGGTGATCAATATTTTGGCTTTTCCCAATCCAGATTACGATATCGACTACGACAGCTTCTTCAACAACTATGATGGGCGACCTGACTACATTAACTACGCTGAACATGATTCCTCTTCCACCCTAGAAGAGGTCCAGGTCACAGCTGCGCCCCGCACTAGCTGAGGATCTGCAGGTCCAGGTGGAGCTGAGACAGAGCGAGGACGGAGCTCTCCTGTGTTCAGTGAAGTGGGAATCTGTAGCTGGCAGTGACTATGTCATCAGCTGGAAAAGAGACGAATGCGGCGCTGAGAACGCCTGTGACCAACCCCACGGTCCACTGGTCTACAGTCTTCGAGTCACTGTCTGAGGTAATATCTCCGGCATATCTTCCTGTACAGCCCAATCATGCAATCTATGAACTAAGAACTGGTCATAGCCTGAAACTTACCATTAGTAGTTATAAGTAATATGTTTTCATCTGCGTTTTTTGTTTCCAGAAATCCAGCCTGGTAATTGACGACGTGTACGTACAAATCCAAGTACTGGGTCGAGTTGCAAGGAGTGGGGTTCAACGAGTAAGGTGTACTTCTATACGCCTCACTGTGACAACCCAACAGCTCGTGACTCAGTCTGTATGCAGTCTGCTACCACTCCTACTCATGTGACTAGCGAAACAGCAACGAATGACTGGTACCAAGAGAGCTTTCTTTGTAGTCACTGGCGTCAGCGTCTTCTTGCTTCTATTGGTCGTTGCCATGGCAGTCATTCTGCTATGTCACCAGTCCAGTGTGCGTGAGACCATCATTAGAAGAACTGCATCCTGCGAGCTAGTGGTAGACGACACATGTCACGCGGCAGCCTCAAGACTAAACGATCAGGTACGGGTCATTTTCATTAGAAATGAACAATGAATATGTGCAGCTGATTTGATTGCTTATTATATCCGTCTTAATTTCACTATGAAAAGTTTTGATTCTATATGAATATCATTTACTCTTGTGGATCCCTTATTCATATTTGCTTTCCTCGTTTGTTTGCAGATGGGGCAATGACTTTGGCAGATCTCCCTCTCTTGTCCACTTCCGTGTCTTCCTCGCCCATCATCTCCGCACAGAGTCCCATCTACACTGCCCATACACCAGTGATGCCATCCCACTGCCAGATTTCCATGGACTGCAAAATGCCGGGGGCATTTTTCTCTGATTCTGCCAGTAAACCTGATGAGTGTTATGTGGACATTGACGAGAGCGGGGCATGGTTGTGTAGATGACCTCTTTGGCTCGTTGCCTGTAATCCAAAGCTCATCTGCGTGCATAGATTTGGTCGTGATATTTGACAACTGTTAAGTTTGTTCTTGCCGTTATAGTTATTGTTAATTGGAATAAATCATTTTATCTACAAAACTGCTTGGGTTACGATTACCCATCCGTGAGACATGTGACATCGTAATTGCAACGTGGTGAAAAGAGATAGAATGAAAAGAATTGTTGTGATAATCGCAATGGGTTACGAACTGGACAATTAGTTTGGTTCGATTTTTGAAATCCCCCGAGGGTGCAGCATATTAATTCGTATTGCCTGATCTTTATGTTTTTGAATATCCTTGTGTATGGGGGAGAGAATCGTGATCATAGGTCAATAGATGTGATGGGGGAATTTCGGTCATTTACTATGTATTGGCTATCACAGAACTTGTCCGTTTTGCTGTCATTAATGGCGATAATACCAATTTGTGCAGCCATGCTGAAAAGACTTTATGCATTTGGCGGCTGAATTGACACTCGCCTTGACCACAAGCTTAACGGGTGAGATCGAAGACCAGCAGGCGTGGAAAGCTTGTTAAGTTTCTCTAAAGCCAATCAACTTGTCGACTAACTGCTTAACGTGTCTACTCGTGGCTTAACGCGTCACCAGCGCGCTTCCCAATTACGGCAGCCGATCGCGCGTCAATGGACGCACCACCCCCCCAGAACGACCATATATAGAGAGCGCAGCGAAGCTTGTATCGTCCATTGTCATATAGCACTCGTCCCTCTGCACGAAAAGCAACATTGAAATAGCTCCCTACCGTTTTTCTTCTACTAACCAATCACACAACTTCTTACACATTATGTTGTCGTTTAGCGTTGGTACGCAGTTTGGATGGTTTGTACATCCACAAGTTGGTCCGGTGTGGCCGCCGCATCTGAGAAGGGATTGGGTCATGATATCACGATCTGCCAAGCGACGTGACTTGGTTAGAGTTTTGGGGCTAGTCCGCCTGAACAGACGACAGAGAGGTTTTTTCTCACGATGACAACTGCTTCATGGTAAGTCCCAATGGAAAAACATATTCATATTTGTACAGTATTGTTTTTCCCGTGATTTTTAAGATTGGGTTCTTACTGAAAATATATGAAATTTTTCAATTGGACTTTACCTGGCTGTTTCAGTGCTGGGAAGTGTGCGAGAAGCTGATGTTGGATACTGTCTCTTGGGCTCCAGTCTGTCAGGGAAGCCGGGATATTCTCAGTCGATATGTGTAAGTTCAGCACGTGTGTTTATTGTGGCCTGATGATCAGATGTTGGCTATATGGAAAGCAACATACGCATGTTTGTTAGGACTTTACTTAATGAGTGGTATAGTGTATTGCTTTTCAGCCTGGCAGGATGCCAAGACCTCGTGGGCGACAATGTTGTCGTCCAATTAGGACGTAAGTCCAACAATACTTCATTGTAATTGCAAAGTCAATATCCCCGCCATTTGAATAAATCATGTATTTGTCATATGTATAATGAGGAATGGGCTATTTCTGGTTTGTCTACAGACACTTTTGTCACCCGACTTCTCGTCGTATCTCAACCCGAACCCCGTTGACGTCATCATCGGAGGACGAGTCTTACGTGACCTTGACCTGGCCAGACACCAGGTTGAGAGGAGGCCACCAGGTGGCGCTCGAGGCTCCCATCGTATACACAGCGTTCTGGAGTGAATGAAAGACAACTTCAAGTTGCAGCAATTCGTGTCGGTAAGGTCGAGGATATTGCTATGTTCAAAGAAATGTAAGCTAGGTTATAAAATCATCACTGTGGTAGTGAATCATTTGTGTTTAGGTCAATTCTCTTATGGAAGGGGGTTTTTGATTTCAGACAACAGGACACGCTGCCAGATTGACGGTCCCCCCACATTCATCCGTTATGTGGGTCTTCAGTGTCAAGGTGGCCGCCATTACTGCTGACGGTATCATCGCCGTGGACACCCCTTTCTACCCGGCTCAAAAGCAGATTATGGTGAGCTAGATTTCTTAAATATGATCTTTGTGATATGTTCGCTTTGCTATGCGGTAGATGTCCCACACGCTAGCCATTGTGGTTGAAGAGCGATGGTGATCAATATTTTGGCTTTTCCCAGATCCAGATTCTGATATCGACTACGACAGTTCTTCAAACAACTATGATGGGCGACCTGACTACATTAACTACGGCTGAAATGATTCCTCTTCACCACCCTTAAAGATGTCCAGGTCACAGCTGCCCCCGACACTAGCGGAGTATCTTCAGAGGTCCAGGTGGAGCTGAGACAGAGCGAGGACGGAAGGGCTCTTCACCGAATATCCGTGAAAGTGTGAATCTTTACGCGTTGGAAATTGGACTACGGCAGCAGTGGTGGGGAGAACGAACAAACGGCGCCAACAACGCCTGTTTTGAACCCCACGGGTCATGGTCTACCTGTATTCCGAGTCACTGTCTGAGGTAACCACTCGGCATTATTCTTCATGTGAAGCCCAATGATGAAAACCAGGCAAATACGAACTGGTCGTAGCTGAACTACCATTAGGTAGTCAAAAGTATTAAGAGGTTGTCATTCTGCGTTTTGTTTCCAGAAATCAGCTTGGGGGGTCACGCCGTACGTTCATTTGCTTTTACTGGGTTGAGTTTCAAGGAGTGGGTCCATGAGGCAGGTGCACTTCGATACGCCTCACTTTGACAACCCACAGATCGGATCAGTCTGTATGAAGTGCTACCACTCGGACTCCATTGACTATTAGAAAACAGCAACGATGATGGAACCAAGAAGCTTCTTTGTTAGTCCCTGGCGTCACGCGGCTTTAGTGGTTCTATTGGAAGAAACATGCAGTCATTTGCTATGTCACCACGCCAGTGTGCGTGCGACCCTCAGTAGCAAGGGGGACTCTAACGAGATAGTTGTTAGACGGTCATTTTTCCACGCGGCAGCCTCAAGAATAAACGCTCAGGTTACGGGTCATTTTCATAGAAATGAAACAATGAAATATCGTGCCAGCTGATTTGCTTGCTTATTATATCCGTCTTAATTTCACTATGAAAAAGTTTTGATTCACTATATGAATATCACATTTTACTCTTGTGGGATTCCCTTATTCATTATTTTGCTTTCTCTCGTTTGTTTGGCAGATGGGGCAATGGAACTTTGGCAGAGATCTCCCCCTGTCTCTTTGTCCACTTTCCGTGTCCCCCTTCCTCGGCCCATCATCTCGCACAGAGTAACCCCCATCTACACTGCCCATACCACCCAGTGATGCCACCATCCCCCCACTGCCACCCCGATTTCCATGGACTGCAAAATGCCGGGGGGCAATTTTTTCTCTGATTTCTGCCAGTAAACCTGATTGGAGTGGTTATGTGGACATTGACGAGAGGGCGCATGGTTGTTGTAGATGAACCTCTTTGGATCGTTTTGCCTGTAATCCAAAGTCTTCACATTGCGTGCATAGATTTGGTCGTGATATTTGACAACTGTTTTAAGTTTTGTTCTTGCCGTTATAGTTATTGTTAATTGGAATAAACTCATTTTTATCTACAAAAACTGCTTGGTTACGATTTTTACCCATCCGTGGACCATGTGCATCGTATTGCAACGTGGCAACGTGGTTGAAAAGAGATACGGAAGGAAAAGAATTGTTGTGATACTCGCAATGGGTTACACTGGACAAATTATTGGTTCGATTTTTTGAAATCCCGGAGGGTTTTTGCAGAGCAATTAAATTCGTATTTGCCTGTCTTATGGTTTGGGAATATCCTTTGTGTATGGGGAAGAGGGACGGATGGCGGAGAGAATCCGTGATCATGGATATGTGTCGGTGGAATTTGCGGTAATTTAATATGTATGGCTATCCACCAGAATCTGTCGTTTGCTGTCATTAATGGGCGATATACCAATTGTTGGCAGCATGCTGGGGGGGGTGGGGTGAATAAGTCTATGCATTTTGCCGCTTTTGAATGAAACTCCCTTGACCACAAGCTTAACCGGGTGAGATCGAAGACCAGCAGGCCGTGAAAGCGTGTTAAGTTTCTCTAAAGCCAATTCAACTTGTCGACTCACTGCTTAACGTGTTCTACTCGTGGCTTAAACGCGTCACCCAGCGCGTCATTAGGCAGCGCGACGCGGGTCATGACGCACCACCCCAGAACCGACCCTATATAGAGCGCTTGCTGATCGTCCATTGTTACAATAGCACTCGTATCTTTGCACGGGGACAAAAAAAGGCACACATTGAAAAAAGAGCCTCCAAACGTTTTCTTCTACAACCAGTCACACAACTTCTTACACAGTATGTGTTGCGTTTTTAGCGTTGGGGGGTCGCCAGGTTTGGATGGTTTGACATCCACAAGTTGGTCCAGTGTGGCCGCCGCATTTCTGGAGAAGGATTGGGTCAATGATATCACGCTGCCAAGCGACACTGTGCTTGGTAGAGTTTTGGGGCTAGTCTGCCTGAAACAGGGACGCAGGAGGGTTGTTCTCACGATGACACAAACTGCTTCATGGTAAGTCCAATGGAAAAACATATTCATATTTGTACCAGTATTGTTTTTCCCGTTATTTTTTAAGATTGGTTCTTACTGGGGAAATATATGAAATTTTTTCAATTTGACTTTCTGCTGTTTCAGTGCTGGGAAGTGTGCGAGAAGCTGATGTTGGATACTGTCTCTGGGGCTCCAGTCTGTCAGGGAAGCGGGGATATTCTCAGTCGATATGTGTAAGTTCAAGCACGTGTTTATTGTGACTGATGATCAGATGTTGGCTAATGAAAAGCAACATACGCATGTTGTAATGACTTTACTTTAATGAGTGTCCTTATTGCTTCAAAGCCTTCAGCCCTGCAGGATGCCAAGGGGAAATCGTGTGCGACAATGTTGTCGTCCAATTATCGTAAGTTCCAACAATACTTCATTGTAATTGCAAAGTCAATATCCCCGCCATTTGAATAAATCATGTATTTGTCATATGTATTAATGAGAATGGGCTATTTCTGGTTTGTCTACAGACACACTTTTGTCACCCGACTTCTCGTCGTACTCCTACCCTAACCCGTTGACGTCATCATCGAGGACGAGTCTTACGTGACCTTGACCTGGCAGACACCAGTGTTGGAAGGATGGCCCCAGGTGGCGCTCGATGCTCCCATCGTATACACAGCGTTCTGGAGGGATGAAAGCAACTTCAAGTGGCCAGCAATTCGTGTCGGTGGGTAAGTCGAGGATATTGCTATGTTCAATAAATGTAAGCTAGGTTATCACATCATCACGTGGTAGTGACTCATTTGTGTTTAGGTCAATTACTTATGGAATTTGTTTTGATTTCAGACAACAGGACACGCTGCGCAGATTGAGGGGTCCACATCATCTGTATGTGGGTCTTCAGTTCAAGGTGGCCGCCATTACTGCTGACGTATCATCGCCGTGGACACCCCATTCTACCCGGCTCAAGAAGCAGATTATGGTGAGCTAGATTTCTTAAATATGATCTTTGTGATATGTTCGCTTTGCTTATGCGGTAGATGTCCCACACGCTAGCCATTGTGTGGAAGAGCGATGGTGATCAATATTTTGGCTTTTCCCAATCCAGATTTACGATATCGACTACGACAGCTTTCTTCAACAACTATGATGGGACCTGACCTGACTACATTAAACTACGCTGAACATGATTCCTCTTCCACCCTAGAAGAGGTCCAGGTCACAGCTGCCCCCGCACTAGCTGAGGATCTGCAGGTCCAGGTGGAGCTGAGACAGAGCGAGACGGACGGAGCTCTCCTGTGTTCAGTGAAGTGGGAATCTGTAGCTGGCAGTTCGGACTATGTCATCAGTGTGGCTGGAAAAGAGACGAATGCGGCGCTGAGAACGCCTGTGACCAACCCCACGGTCCCTGGTCTACAGTCTTCGAGTCACTGTCTGAGGTACATATCTCCGGCATATCTTCCTGTACAGCCCAATCATGCAATCTATGAACTAAGAACTTGGTCGTAGCTGAACTTACCATTAGTAGTTATAAGTAATATGTTTTCATCTGCGTTTTTTGTTTCCAGAAATCCAGCCTGGTAATTGACGACGTTACGTACAACTCCAAGTACTGGGTCGAGTTGCAAGAGAGTGGGTTCAAACGAGTAAGGTGTACTTTCTCTATACGCCTCACTGTGACAACCCAACAGCTCGTGACTCAGTCTGTATGCAGTCTGCTACCACTCCTACTCATGTGACTAGCGAAACAGCAACCGAATGACTGGTACCAAGAGAGCTTCTTTGTAGTCACTGGCGTCAGCGTCTTCTTGCTTCTATTGGTCGTTTGCCATGGCAGTCATTCTGCTATGTCACCAGTCCAGTGTGCGTGAGACCATCATTAGAAGAACTGCATCCCTGCGAGCTAGTGGTAGACGACACATGTCACGCGGCAGCGCCTCAAGACTAAACGATCAGGTACGTGGGTCATTTTCATTAGAAAATGAAACAATGAATATGTGCAGCTGATTTGATTGCTTATTTATATCCGTCTTAATTTTCACTATGAAAGTTTTGATTCTATATGGCAAATATCATTTACTCTTGTGGATCCCTTATTCATATTTTGCTTTCCTCGTTTGTTTGCAGATGGGGCAATGACTTTGGCAGATCTCCCTCTCTTGTCCACTTCCGTGTCTTCCTCCCGCCCATCATCTCCGCACAGAGTCCCATCTACACTGCCCATAACACCAGTGATGCCATCGCCCACTGCCAGATTTCCATGGGACTGCAAAATGCCGGGGGCATTTTTTTCTCTGCCCTCTTTCTGCCAGTAAGTAAACCTGATGAGTGTTATTTGTGGACATTGACGAGCAGGCGGCATGGTTGTGTAGATGACCTCTTTTGGCTCGTGCCTGTAATCCCAAACGCTCACCTGCGTGCATAGATTTGGTCGTGATATTTGACAACTGTTAAGTTTGTTCTTGCCGTTTATAGTTATTGTTAATTGGAAATAAACTCATTTTTTATCTACAAAACTGCTTGGTTACGATTACCCCATCCGTGACATGTGACATCGTATTGCAACGTGGGTGAAAAGAGATAGAAGGAAAAAGAATTGTTGTGATATCGCAATGGGTTACACTGGGGACCAATTATTGGTTCGATTTTGAAATCCCGAGGGGGTTGCAGCAATTATTCGTATTGCCTGTCTTATGGTTTGAATATCCTTGTGTATGGGGAGAGAATCGTGATCATGGATATGTGGTGGAATTTCGGTCATTTAATATGTATGGCTATCACAGAATCTGTCGTTTTGCTGTCATTAATGGCGATATACCAATTTGTGCAGCATGCTGAAAGCTTATGCCCCATTTGGCGCTGAATTGAAACTCCCCTTGACCACAAGCTTAACGGGTGAGATCGAAGACCAGCAGGCGTGAAAGCTTGTTAAGTTTCTCTAAAGCCAATCAACTTGTCGACTCACTGCTGCTTAACGTGTCTACTCGTGGCTTAACGCGTCACCAGCGCGTCATTAGGCAGCGCGACGCGTCATGACGCACCACCCCAGAACGACCCTATATAGAGCGCTGCTGATCGTCCATTGTCAGATATAGCACTCGTCTCTGCACGAAAGCACATTGAAAGAGCTCCACCGTTTTCTTCTACACCAGTCACAACTTCTACACAGTATGTTGTCGTTAGCGTTGGTCGCAGTTTGGATGGTTTGTACATCCACAAGTTGGTCCAGTGGTGGCGCGCCGCATCTGAGAAGGATTGGGTCATGATATCACGCTGCCAAGCGACGTGCTTGGTAGAGTTTTGGGGCTAGTCTGCCTGAACAGACGCAGGAGGGTTGTTCTCACGATGACAACTGCTTCATGGTAAGTCCAAGGGGGAAGGAAAAACATATTCATATTTGTACAGTATTGTTTTTTCCCGTTATTTTTAAGATTGGTTCTTACTGAAATTATGAAATTTTCAATTTGACTTTCTGCTGTTTCAGTGCTGGGAAGTGTGCGAGAAACTGATTGTTGGATACTGTCTCTGGGCTCCAGTCTGTCAGGAAGCGGGATATTCTCAGTCGATATGTGTAAGTTCAGCACGTGTTTATTGTGACTGATGATCAGATGGTTGGCTATATGAAAGCAACATACGCATGTTGTAATGACTTTACTTTAATGAGTGTCCTTATTGCTTTTCAGCCTGCAGGATGCCAGACATCGTGTGCGACAATGTTGTCGTCCAATTATCGTAAGTTCCAACAATACTTCATTGTAATTGCAAAGTCAATATCCCCGCCATTTGAATAAATCATGTATTTGTCATATGTAATTAATGAAGAATGGGCTATTTCTGGTTTGTCTACAGACACTTTGTCACCCGACTTCTCGTCGTACTCCTACCCTAACCCCGTTGAACGTCATCATCGAGGACGAGTCGTACGTGACCATGACCTGGCAGACACCAGTGTTGAAGATGGCCCCCAGGTGGCGCTCGATGCTCCCATCGTATACACAGCGTTCTGGAGGGATGAAAGCAACTTCAAGTTGGCAGCAATTCGTGTCGGTAAGTTCGAGGATATTGCTATGTTCAATAAATGTAAGCTAGGTTATTCACATCATCACGTTGGTAGGGACTCATTTGTGTTTAGGTCAATTACTTATGGAATTTGTTTGATTTCAGACACACAGGACACGCTGCGCAGATTGAGGGTCCACATCATCTGTATGTGGGTCTTCAGTTCAAGGTGGCCGCCATTACTGGCTGACGGTATCATCGCCGTGGACACCCCATTCGAAACTACCCGGCTCAATAAAGCAGATTATGGTGAGCTAGATTTCTTAAAATAATGATCTTGTGATATGTTCGCTTTGCTTATGCGGTAGATGTCCCACACGCTAGCCATTTGTGGGAAGAGCGATGGTGATCAATATTTTGGCTTTTTCCCAATCCAGATTACGATATCGACTACGAAACAGCTTCTGTCAACAACTATGATGGGCGACCTGACTACATTAACTACGCTGAACATGATTCCTCTTCCACCCTAGAAGAGGTCCAGGTCACAGCTGCCCCCCGCACTAGCTGATGACCTGCCAGGTCCAGGTGGAGCTGAAGATGAGAGCGAGGACGGAGCTCTCCTGGTGTTCAGTGTAAAGTGGGAATCTGTAGCTGGCAGTGATTATGTCATCAGCTGGATAAAGAGACTAATGCGGCGCTGAAACGCCTGTGACAACCCCACGGTCCCTGGTCTACATCTTCGGTCACTGTCTGAGGTACATATCTCTCCGGCATATCTTCCTGTACAGCCCTAATCATGCAGATCTATGAACTGAAGAACTTTGTCGTAGCTGAACTTACCAGTAGTTAGTTATGAACTAGTAAATATGTTTTCATCTGCGTTTTTTTTTTTTCAAAATCCAGCCTGGTATTGACGACGTTACGTACAACTCCAAGTACTGGGTCGAGTTGCAAAAGGAGTGGGTTCAACGAGTAAGGTGTACTTCTATAAAACGCCTCACTGTGACAACCCAACAGCTCGTGACTCAGTCTGTATGCAGTCTGCTACCACTCCTACTCATGTGACGAGCGAAACAGCAACGAATGGGATTGCGTACCAGAGAGCTTCTTGTTGTAGTCACTGGCATGTCAGCGTCTTCTTGCTTCTATTGGTCGTTGACATGGCAGTCATTATGCTTTGTCACCAGTCCAGGGTGCGTGAGACCATCATTAGAAGATAAACTGCATCCCTGCGAGCTAGTGGTGAGACGACACATGTCACGCGGTATAGCCTCAAGACTAAACGAGTCAGGTACGCGGTACATTTTCATTAGAAATGAACAATGAATATGGGCAGCTGATTTTGATTGCTGCTATTATATCCGTCTTAATTTCATATGAAAGTTTTTGATTCTATATGAATATCAGGTTACTCTGTGGGGATCCCTTATTTCATAATTTGCCCTTTCCTCGTTGTTTGGCAGAATGGGGCAATGACTTTGGCAGATCTCCTCTCTTGTCCACTTCCGTGTCTTCCTCGCCCATCAATCAGTCCGCACAGAGTCCCATCTACAATGCCCATACACCATGATGCCATCCCACTTCCAGATTTCCATGACTGACTGCCAAATGCCGGGGGCATTTTTCTCTCTGATTCCTAGCCAGTGAAAACCTGATGAGTTTTATGTGGACATTGACGAGAGCCGCATGGTTGTGTAGATGACCTCATTTTGCGCGGTTCGTGCCTGTAATCCAAAGCTCAGCCTTCGTGCATAGATTTGGTCGTGATATTTGAACAACTGTTAAGTTTGTTCTTCTTGCCCGTATATAGTTATTTTTAAGTTGGAAATCCCCTTCTTTTTCTCCCCCCAAGACCCTGCGGGTTGGGTTTTGCGATTATCCCTACGTTGACATGTTAGGCCACGGTGATTGTGTGCCAAACGGGTGTGAAAGAGTATGACCAGAGATAGACGGACAGAATTGTGGTCCATTGCCCCCGAACATGGGTTAGGCACTTGAGACGTAATAACTGGTATCGCTTTTGAAATCCGCGTAGGGTGCAAGATCAAGTTAATTGCTATTGACGCTGTCTTTGGTTTTGAATATCCTTTGTGTTATGGGCGGCTGGAGAATCGTGATCATGAACTGCTGTAGGTGGCATTCAGCGGTCCGTTTAATGTATGTACCTGGCTCTCATCTTTATCGCAACTGTTCGTTTGCTCGTATTACGTAGGCATCGATGCAAGAGTGGTACGCCCATTTCTTTGTTTTGCAGTTACTGCTGTACAACTGCTTATGCCATTTGGGGCTGAATTGAAACTCCCTTGATCCACACGCTTAACGGGTGAGATACGAAGACCCAGCAGGCGTGCGAAAGCTGGTTACAGTTTCTCTAAAGCCAATCAACTTCGTCGACTCAATGCTTAACGTGTCTACTCGTCGGCTTAACGCGTCACCAGCGCGTCATTAGGCAGCGCGACGCGTCTTTGACGCACCACCCCAGAAACGACCCTATATAGAGCGCTGCTGATCGTCCATTGTTCATATAGCACTCGTCTCGGAACGAAAGCACATTGAAAAGAGCTCACCGTCTTTCTTTACACCAGTCAACAACTTCTACACAGTATGT
>JAXDRA010000861.1:0-36513 GCA_034190875.2 Urechis unicinctus
CTGCTATAACATCCTTTTAAAGTAATGCAATTTCATATTATTAACCATGAAACACTCTGACAATGAGCTGTTTGTACAAGAAGCGATCAATGTAGAAACTGGGGAGAGGCCAGACTATCCACGGTCTAAGCTAGCCTTATAAATATCGCAAAGGCGACTGGACGAGATTCGCACCCTCAAAGAAATAACAGTTCGGGTGATGGCAGTGACTGAAAACAATCCCACCCAGTGCAAAATAACAGTTGGACAGATAACAGCAAAGTTCGAAGTTGAATGCTGGAGATTAGTTTGAGGTTGATGTTATGATTTATTACACCCAGAAGACACCCACTGCAAATGCCATCCCTAACGTTACGATTGCGACAAGGTTCCAAGAGTGTATACCACACAGGGATTACATCTTAAGTGTCCAGATTTGGTACGAGCATGCTGAGGAAGACTGGGCCGTGGAGAACAATGTGGATTTCTGTTCGTGCAGAGATAAAGAAGGTCAGTCACGTAGTCATGTTCTATGCCATCAAGCCAGGACTGCTGGTCGGGAGCAAGATAGTTTCAATTGCGGACAACGGCATAAGCGGTAGTTTGATCAAACTTCAGTTGCAGCTTTGCATGCTTTGTTTCAGCAAAGAGCTGGTGTACTGCGACATGTTCCACCCTTGTTGGGATCACTCTCACGTTGTTGATAATGCCAGTGGTGTTTACCGTGGATGTCTTATACCAGCTCTAGGCCGAGTTTTGCTCGGGCTATTAACTAGTCGGAGTGGATGGCCTGCCCCTCTAGGTGTAACTATTGTTGTTAATCGTGTCCAAAAGAGCAGTTATTGTTAAGACAAGCCAAAGAACGATCACATTGGCATCCGAATATTTGGCACACCTCTCGAGTTGTTCTTTGGAGACAAAATCAGTAGTTTCACTCTTAATTAAACTTTAAGCACATAGTTGTGAAGACATCAACAGCACCTAGTTTTTTTACATAGGGCTGCTCTCACTGACGAGATTTCATGGCACTCATATCGGTTGAATGAGGTCTGCCTCAAGAAGCAAAGCATAACCCGCATGAAATTCACAGGGCTCATTTGAGTCCGAGTAATATGGATTAATATTGACAATTACAAATAACCAAATACCATGATAATGTTCAGCACATATTGTAAAGATAACGTGGTGCTTACGTTATGATCATGCCTAATGCCCCAAAGAATCAGACTCGGGGCCGGCTTTTGTTAACCAATTGTCAACCAATATAAATGGCTTCCGAGAATGTGCACTGTTGGTGTATAAAACGTTTATATAGATTTGTAAGACGTCACGTAGTAGTATTGTTATTGGCTTCTCCTACCTGCAAATGAGAACTCATAAACCACATAAAAGTGATTAAAAGATGAGAATTCCATGCATCAAGAATGCATCATATCACTGCAAGTGTGTACGTGAGTGAAAGTCCTTCTTTTAAATGTACCTCTGAGGTACACAGACATTTTGAAAGTTAATTAACTCAAGGGCAAGCTATTATTTATAACAAGAGTTCTTGCGGAAACGCTCACGTTTACGTGCCTAAAGTAGGCGTTTTAGTGTCTTACATTTAAGCCACCTTTGTTCCTTGAAATATTCAGTGGTATAATATCCGCAAATCATTTGAAACCAATCATTCCATATTGCCAGTCTACTTGGAAAACATACATATCGCTTACTGTTTTGCGTTTGTGAGGATTCATAACTTACCCATTCATTAGGTGACGGAGGATTTGAAAGCCTGTTAAACATATTCTGCAATACATGATTCTGATGATATTTGCTATGTAGGTCGGATGTTGCAACTAGTACCATAGCAGATATTGTCATTTAGGTGTTGTTCGAGCGTTTTGCAGATATTCATATCATTTGAGCATCCCTAAAAACATTCTTCCACCTCATAAATGTAATAATATGTACTCCCTCTAGCACGGTAGATGAGTGGGTCTGCTTCCTTTTCGTCCGGTAGCAGTATTCGTTATTGATCTTATAACCCTCTTGCGTTTTTATCGGGGGATATAAAATGGACGCAAATAATCACAGTACCAATGATGAATTTGTTTCTGCCCCAACAGCACAAGTAAACAATCGCTAGTAAATGCTCCTGGATGCCTGACCAGAATCAAACAGCAATGTTGGCATATAATGTGCAGTCGTGTGTTTGAACTCAAAGTGTATATTTAGACACGCAATGCCTGAAATGGTTTCACTGCGTAGTTTTCAACACCGTTACACGCGAGCTAATATCGACATTTGTTTGTGGCTGCCGACCAATCATCTATAACGAGACGTTTGTAACAGACCTTAACCACACAAAGTATTGATCATAGAAGCTATCAGAATACAATTGTCTCTTGTGTTTTACCTCTATAATACATCTGCTACTGTATATTATGCAAATTCTGCCCACGTTAACTTTGATGCAGATGCCACATTTATTATTCATCAATGAATGCATTTATTCATTTCAACATGATCAATAACAGTTTAACATAAGCCTCTATACATTTGACCGAACTTAAGTCAAACAGCTATGAAAATGCTGCCGAAAAGGCTCACATCATTATTTCGCTTGGCAATTGTTTTACTCATTGAATATATAGCTTCTTCGGGAATTATCCAGTACAGATCTTCACAGACTGCACTTCTCAATATTGGCTCAAAGCTTCAAAACATCGATGTTGTTTCTAACCCAAGAAATGGAAAAGTTAATACCAACAAAGTGGGTGCTAACGAAGTGGGGATCGGCAAAGTGAGTACCAACAAAGTGGGTACCAGCAAAGTGGGGATCAGCAAAGTGAGTACCAGCCATGAACGTTCAGTAAAAACAACTAATGGACCTTCTTTTGTCTTCAATCAAGCCACGATTTTAAATATCAGTTCAGGAAGTGCTGTCACTGACGCCGATTCCCACATACCGCACATCATTCATCAGACATGGAAAAATTATACACTACCAGCCATCTTCAAGACCAATGTCGTGTCTTGGATAACCAAGCACCCCGATTGGGAATATTGGTTTTGGTCTGATGAAGATATCAAACTGTTGATTGAGAGATGCTATCCCAAGTAGTATCTGCATATGTACAACAAATACCCAAAGAACATTTTCCGGGCCGATAGCATGAGATACTTTGTCTTGTATTTGTTTGGAGGTATGTACGCAGATTTAGATATGATTGCTTTGAAGTCACACGAGAAGTTGCTAAATGCTCATCCCTGTGTCCTCACACAAGAAACATACGAACATAGTGTGATCTTGTACAACAATTGTTACAACCCAAATTTGCTGAATGCTTATCTACCATGTCGACCACGCCATCCATTTATGCAGTCAATGGTCACCAGTCTACCTGACAGCGCACATTTGAAAAAGTTCGGTCTTGTTGCCGGACCGTTATATGAGACATCAGTGTACAATACATATAACAGGACACGGCGTGAGAAAGGATGGACGGATTCACTACATGATGTGCAAGTGCTGGAACCGAAATGGTTATCACCCACGTTTGATCCTAAGGCATCGAGGAGGATGGGGACCATATGCAGCACAAGAGAAAACAAGCATCCATTGTTCGTGAAGGTGTGTCAGGAATTAACTGGGCGGGTACAGAATAACGCACCTGGCCCCGACGCATTAGCACAACATCAATGGACTCATACTTACGTGAACTACACAAAATATAAGGCTATGCCACAATTCGACGTACATGATCTTATTATAAAACGCGTTAACATAACTCAACGCATTTTACAAAGTTGCCCAATTTCATAGTTGAATGGATGTTCTATATAATACTGGGATTAAACCTTCGCAAAACGTCTACGCCATGATGTCTAGTTTTAATTTGAGAATATCGTCTAAGCATCCCATCTGTTACACCGATAGACCAGGTGATAATCAATAGTCAGCGAGACATGTGTTAATTTCACCTAATGTTGCTTAATGTGTTTGAGACCAAATGATATTATAACACAAGCGTTTCGCTGATACTTATGAACAGTGCTATCGATTATGACTTTACTATCATGTTTGACGAAATTAGGTTTTTAAATTTGATGATGACCAACCAGGGAAAAGGTTGGGCAATAATATCAATAATATATTGCAGTTTATGTACATTAATAATATGTTCACATCCGACCCCAAATATTCCCAGTCAATAAACTAACTATCCACATCAGCAGACGCATACATGAATTCACATAGTATCAGAGCCCAAATGGTATGAGACATCCGTTGGTATATTACTTGTAGCAGAGGCAAGCTTTGAAAATTTGTATTCACTTTTCGAGAGAAACGTCAATGCATAGATGCGACGGGTGAGATGTACCAGAAATATGCATATTTGCCTTAACAAGAGCCTAGATCCTGTTGGCCTGGTGCGCGCACACACACAAGCACACACGTATACTCACACACACGCACGCACATACACACACACACACACGCATAAACCTTCTAGCTCACATACACACTGAGAGACATCATCAGCCACAGTACTACTCGTACCATCAGACAGAAATATAGAGACATAAAACACGATAATTACAAACCATCACACAAGTACACACACATACAGTCACTAACGCTCACGCATATAGAGATAGACGCTCACTCAAACACACATCGGGATATAATCGCATAAAAATTTCATACACACACTCACTCTCACACACTAGCACGACAGGAAGACCAAGACAGTCCGAGAGGCACGAACATATTAAAATCAACCCTCGCACAGATGTTTACGCTAGCTGGCACTCACACAAAAACACATGCAAGCGTACACAACGACAGGTCATCAGACACTGGTGCAGGCAAAGGCACAAGTAGGCCACAGCCGACATAGACAAACAAACACTTGCACACACTCATGCACCCACATACACAAACAGGCACACCCATGCATGCTCGCTCACACACCGGCAGAAGCACACACACCCTTGCTCATACACACCCATGATCACATATACGCTGAAAGACGCTCACACACCCATGCTCACACACACTCATACCAGGAAGCACACACATAATTGACTGAGTCCGGCAGACACGCATATGAACACGGACTTACACACACACGCATGTACAATCGTAATCACGCTACAAAACCGTCAGTAAACGCCTCCTCCTCAGCTTAATGAACTATTCTCTGATCTATTCCACCAATTATTACTCTCTGAATAGTATGTTACCGTATTCCTTCCTCCAAGTTAGCCCGCCAGAGTACCCCACCCCCTGTGGGAAATTTTACAGGTGAATTATCTTTAATATTATGTGCCATCAGCTTCTTTTATTTACCCTCAGTATCAAAGAAAATTCCAGATCTCCTCAGACCTTAATATTCAGTGCCATCAGCTTCTTTTGTAATTTACACTCAGTATCAAAAAAAATTTAAGATCTTAGTCTATATGAAGACGTCATTTGTTTGTATGATGCGATAAGACAGACGTGGTAAGACGTTTATAACGAAGCAACACCTCACGAATAAGGGGCATTCTATGTCAAAATATGTGAGGGGCAGCGGTAATTGTAATTGTATAACACAATGCAGTATTTAGCAAACAGAACAAGCAGCTGGTATGGATATGTCGAAGTCATTATTGATTATCTTCCTTTGGCCCTATTAAAAACGTGTCACAATGTGTGCAGCGATGCATTTGGACCAAGCAAAGTGAACAAGCCGTGATGATGTCCACAAGAAAAGTTGTATCTATTTTCTACCTCCTTATTGCCGTATGTATAGGATATATGGCTTTATTAGGATTCCGCAAGTACAGACACGCGCCGACTGCTACTTCATTTACAACCTCAAAACTTCAGAAAGTCAATGTTGTTACAAGCCACCATGCTATGCAAGCGACCTCTAACCGTGCACGACAAGTCACTACAACCAATCGACCATCTGCTGACGTTATCGAGCAAGCTACTCTTTTGAATCTCAATCCTTGGAGTGAAGTCAGTAACGCTGATTTGCATATACCGCATATAATTCATCAGACCTGGAACAATTATACACCCCCAGCAACCTTCAAGTCCAATATCCAGTCCTGGATGGACAAGCACCCAAATTGGGAATATTGGTTTTGGACTGATTATGAAATCAAGCTTTTAATCGACAGGTGCTATCCCAAGGAGTACCTTAATATGTTCATTAGTTACCGTAAGGACATATTCCGTGCAGACAGCATGCGATATTTCGTCTTGTATTTGTTCGGCGGTGTGTATGCAGACTTAGATATGGTTGCTTTAAAAGCACACGATAAGTTACTAGATGCACATCCCTGCGTGCTCACAACCGAAACATACGAACACAGTGTGGTCTTGTACAATAAAAGTGAAAATCCCGGTTTGCTGAATGCTTATTTGGCGTGTCGACCTAGACATCCATTTATGCTTTCAATGGTCACCAGTCTACGTGCAAACGCAAACAAAAAATCTTGCATAGATGCCACGGGACCATCGTATGAGACGTCAGTGTACAATTTGTACAAAAGTACACGTCAGGAGAAAGGATGGGTGGATCGGGCTCATGATGTACACGTGCTTGAGCCTAAATGGGTCTCACCAACATTCGATCCACTGGCATTCTCTAAAATTCGAAACGTTTGTAACAATAGTCAAAACACACACCCACTGCATGTAAAGGTCTGCAAGGAGCTACCCGGACGCTTAGAGGATAATGTTCCAGGCCCAGATGCATTAGCCGACCATCAATGGTCACATGTTTATCTGAGGCCCAAAAAATTTGGAGCTATGGAAACAGTGAATGTGAATGACATTGTTCAAAACCATGTTAACTTAACTGAGCGCATTCTGCAAATGTGTCCAATGTTGTGAAAATGTGGATGTTTCGTATTTGACACGCCTAAGATAAATGCTTTCGAAGCATGGTTCCTTTCCCTGTGAGAATATGCAACGGCTGAACATACCATATGCTAGCAAGAAGACACTGAACTGTCGGCGAAACATGAATATATTATAAACCTCATTAGGCCAAATATGGTAAACACTATTGATCTTTATATGAAAGTCAATAACTTGTTTTATGAATGGTTATGGACCGTTACGGCCTGATGCAACACCAGAACGGTCCACACACATTCATGAAACAACGAGTTATTGATTTTGACAATTTAGATCAATTGTGTTCATCGAATTTCGGATGCGATGATCACCAATCAGGCAAGAGATGCACGTCGAGTAAAGTTATAACTAATTCCAATCCAATCCCAAATATGCATTGGCAATAATCCACCACAATTAGAAAATTTTTGAAGATCAAACATCTGCTGATGAACGCAGCAATCAATAACTATTGTGCTTATCAACAGATTAGACTAATGTACAAACGGCCAACACATTCGTAAACTAAGCGCTAATTTTCTTGAATGTATCAGTAACATTTCATTTATCCTCTTCTTTACCAATCACATCTTATGACCAGCAGTGAATGGGAACCATAGATTGCCATTTTTTGCCCTTTCCTCAACGACATGCTTGATCATTCCACCAGTAGTGGTGAGACGTGCTCGTGTTGTCGACATCCCATCCTGCTGAAAGGGGTGAGATGATTAACAAGATGAACATTCATCGCGTTTGAACAAATATAGCACTAATATTTATTGTAAATAGCACAGATTGCCATGCCATTTGATTAACTGATCGTTTGCTACATAGAATGTTAGGCTCAAGCGATTGATGGTTTCATAAAGTTGAAGGTATGGAATACGTAGTGGACCATTGTGAGCTTGAAGTGAATCAGACTTTTTTTCGAAATGCATGATGATCATCTATGTAGTTGTTGACGATATTGAACTGATAACACTTCAAGCAAGCATCGACACCATAGGACAAACGATGGACAAACATCAAGAACACTCGAGATGTTCGGCTTTTAGAGGGTACAGCAATGATTAATTATCTGCCTCATTAAGTTCCACTATAGATAGAATCAACGTTATGAGGTGTTCTAAAGAATGCACAATACGATTCATTTTGAATCTACACAAAGGCAGCATTTAGTCATAACGTTTCAAACATCATGAATGACTGTATGGTGGAATGCTGAGTCATTACAAGGTGTAATACACAACGGAAAAACATGTGTTTTAACCAAATGAAGGGTGTTAGTGATTGATAAATCTGCCATGCGTTAGTCATTGTGTGTGTATGTGTTTGTGATCGACCGCATCTTTGTGAGTTTGTACTGGTTTGTGTGTGTATGCCTGCGTTTGCAGGGGCTGGATACAGGCAATCCAGCTGAATAAAACCTATCCAATTCACTGTGCATGTATATATTTATATGTATCAATACCTACTAATGCAAAGATGATGCACACAGCATTATCAATATTTAAAATTGCGCGTTCGTAATTCATTGTTGCTAGAAGAGCAGCTATTGCACCACCCATAGTAAACGACTTTTGTTCCCTGCATCTTTTGAGGCACCGTACCAGCTTTAACCGCCCCACCCCCATTGATCTCTGAGCAACTTCTTGCCTCAAAACAGTAATATTATTTGGGTATCTGTTTCAGGACTGTAACCCGATTCAACCATCTCTCAACTCTTATAGAGCAAGGACCCACAAAAAAACAAAAAAGATGCAGACGCGGAGTAATGATAACATAGCATGTATCTGTTGATACAGTTGTATTTAGATGAACGATATGTATAGAACAATAACGCATTCTAAAGCATTTTACTGCTGCTCGTGAATAAGGTTTGGGAAGACAAGCACCTGTAATACGTCATGCTTGTACAAACGTGCGTGTACAACACAAAGGCCATTGAACAATTATACTTGTCCCATCTCTGGGGTTGGAATCAGTAGCTGTTTTGGTATGTGTTATGGGTGTGGTTATAAGCCCTCCTGCTATAACATCCTTTTAAAGTAATGCAATTTCATATTATTAACCATGAAACACTCTGACAATGAGCTGTTTGTACAAGAAGCGATCAATGTAGAAACTGGGGAGAGGCCAGACTATCCACGGTCTAAGCTAGCCTTATAAATATCGCAAAGGCGACTGGACGAGATTCGCACCCTCAAAGAAATAACAGTTCGGGTGATGGCAGTGACTGAAAACAATCCCACCCAGTGCAAAATAACAGTTGGACAGATAACAGCAAAGTTCGAAGTTGAATGCTGGAGATTAGTTTGAGGTTGATGTTATGATTTATTACACCCAGAAGACACCCACTGCAAATGCCATCCCTAACGTTACGATTGCGACAAGGTTCCAAGAGGGTATACCACACAGGGATTACATCTTAAGTGTCCAGATTTGGTACGAGCATGCTGAGGAAGACTGGGCCGTGGAGAACAATGTGGATTCTGTTCGTGCAGAGATAAAGAAGGTCAGTCACGTAGTCATGTTCTATGCCATCAAGCCAGGACTGCTGGTCGGGAGCAAGATAGTTTCAATTGCGGACAACGGCATAAGCGGTAGTTTGATCAAACTTCAGTTGCAGCTTTGCATGCTTTGTTTCAGCAAAGAGCTGGTGTACTGCGACATGTTCCACCCTTGTTGGGATCACTCTCACGTTGTTGATAATGCCAGTGGTGTTTACCGTGGATGTCTTATACCAGCTCTAGGCCGAGTTTTGCTCGGGCTATTAACTAGTCGGAGTGGATGGCCTGCCCCTCTAGGTGTAACTATTGTTGTTAATCGTGTCCAAAAGAGCAGTTATTGTTAAGACAAGCCAAAGAACGATCACATTGGCATCCGAATATTTGGCACACCTCTCGAGTTGTTCTTTGGAGACAAAATCAGTAGTTTCACTCTTAATTAAACTTTAAGCACATAGTTGTGAAGACATCAACAGCACCTAGTTTTTTTACATAGGGCTGCTCTCACTGACGAGATTTCATGGCACTCATATCGGTTGAATGAGGTCTGCCTCAAGAAGCAAAGCATAACCCGCATGAAATTCACAGGGCTCATTTGAGTCCGAGTAATATGGATTAATATTGACAATTACAAATAACCAAATACCATGATAATGTTCAGCACATATTGTAAAGATAACGTGGTGCTTACGTTATGATCATGCCTAATGCCCCAAAGAATCAGACTCGGGGCCGGCTTTTGTTAACCAATTGTCAACCAATATAAATGGCTTCCGAGAATGTGCACTGTTGGTGTATAAAACGTTTATATAGATTTGTAAGACGTCACGTAGTAGTATTGTTATTGGCTTCTCCTACCTGCAAATGAGAACTCATAAACCACATAAAAGTGATTAAAAGATGAGAATTCCATGCATCAAGAATGCATCATATCACTGCAAGTGTGTACGTGAGTGAAAGTCCTTCTTTTAAATGTACCTCTGAGGTACACAGACATTTTGAAAGTTAATTAACTCAAGGGCAAGCTATTATTTATAACAAGAGTTCTTGCGGAAACGCTCACGTTTACGTGCCTAAAGTAGGCGTTTTAGTGTCTTACATTTAAGCCACCTTTGTTCCTTGAAATATTCAGTGGTATAATATCCGCAAATCATTTGAAACCAATCATTCCATATTGCCAGTCTACTTGGAAAACATACATATCGCTTACTGTTTTGCGTTTGTGAGGATTCATAACTTACCCATTCATTAGGTGACGGAGGATTTGAAAGCCTGTTAAACATATTCTGCAATACATGATTCTGATGATATTTGCTATGTAGGTCGGATGTTGCAACTAGTACCATAGCAGATATTGTCATTTAGGTGTTGTTCGAGCGTTTTGCAGATATTCATATCATTTGAGCATCCCTAAAAACATTCTTCCACCTCATAAATGTAATAATATGTACTCCCTCTAGCACGGTAGATGAGTGGGTCTGCTTCCTTTTCGTCCGGTGCAGTATTCGTTATTGATCTTATAACTCTCTCGCGTTTTTATCGGGGGATATAAAATGGACGCAAATAATCACAGTACCAATGATGAATTTGTTTCTGCCCCAACAGCACAAGTAAACAATCGCTAGTAAATGCTCCTGGATGCCTGACCAGAATCAAACAGCAATGTTGGCATATAATGTGCAGTCGTGTGTTTGAACTCAAAGTGTATATTTAGACACGCAATGCCTGAAATGGTTTCACTGCGTAGTTTTCACCGTTACACGCGAGCTAATATCGACATTTGTTTGTGGCTGCCGACCAATCATCTATAACGAGACGTTTGTAACAGACCTTAACCACACAAAGTATTGATCATAGAAGCTATCAGAATACAATTGTCTCTTGTGTTTTACATCTATAATACATCTGCTACTGTATATTATGCAAATTGTGCCCACGTTAACTTTGATGCAGATGCCACATTTATTATTCATCAATGAATGCATTTATTCATTTCACAATGATCAATAACAGTTTAACATAAGCCTTTATACATTTGACCGAACTTAAGTCAAACAGCTATGAAAATGCTGCCGAAAAGGCTCACATCATTATTTCGCTTGGCAATTGTTTTACTCATTGAATATATAGCTTCTTCGGGAATTATCCAGTACAGATCTTCACAGACTGCACTTCTCAATATTGGCTCAAAGCTTCAAAACATCGATGTTGTTTCTAACCCAAGAAATGGAAAAGTTAATACCAACAAAGTGGGTACTAACGAAGTGGGGATCGGCAAAGTGAGTACCAACAAAGTGGGTACCAGCAAAGTGGGGATCAGCAAAGTGAGTACCAGCCATGAACGTTCAGTAAAAACAACTAATGGACCTTCTTTTGTCTTCAATCAAGCCACGATTTTAAATATCAGTTCAGGAAGTGCTGTCACTGACGCCGATTCCCACATACCGCACATCATTCATCAGACATGGAAAAAATTATACACTACCAGCCATCTTCAAGACCAATGTCGAGTCTTGGATAACCAAGCACCCCGATTGGGAATATTGGTTTTGGTCTGATGAAGATATCAAACTTTTGATTGAGAGATGCTATCCCAAGTAGTATCTGCATATGTACAACAAATACCCAAAGAACATTTTCCGGGCCGATAGCATGAGATACTTTGTCTTGTATTTGTTTGGAGGTATGTACGCAGATTTAGATATGATCGCTTTGAAGTCACACAAGAAGTTGCTAAATGCTCATCCCTGTGTCCTCACACAAGAAACATACGAACATAGTGTGATCTTGTACAACAATTGTTACAACCCAAATTTGCTGAATGCTTATCTAGCATGTCGACCACATCATCCATTTATGCAGTCAATGGTCATCAGTCTACCTGACAGCGCACATTTGAAAAAGTTCGGTCTTGTTGCCGGACCGTTATATGAGACATCAGTGTACAATACATATAATAGCACACGGCGTGAGAAAGGATGGACGGATTCACTACATGATGTGCAAGTGCTGGAACCGAAATGGTTATCACCCACGTTTGATCCTAAGGCATCGAGGAGGATGGGGACCATATGCAGCACAAGCGAAAACAAGCATCCATTGTTCGTGAAGGTGTGTCAGGAATTAACTGGGCGGGTACAGAATAACGCACCAGGCCCCGACGCATTAGCACAACATCAATGGACTCATACTTACGTGAACTACACAAAATATAGGGCTATGCCACAATTCTACGTACATGATCTTATTACAAAACGCGTTAACATAACTCAACGCATTTTACAAAGTTGCCCAATTTCATAGCTGAATGTATGTTCTATATATTACTGGGATTAAACCTTCGCAGAACGGCTACGCCATGACGTCTTGTTTTAATGTAAGAATGTTTTCTAAGCATCCCACCTGTTACACCGATAGACCAGGTGACAATCAATAGTTAGCGAGACATGTATTAATTAACCATAATGTAGCTTAATGTATTTGAGACCAAATGATAAAATAACACAAGCGCTTCGCTGATGTTTATGAAAATTGCTATTGATTATGACTATCATGTTTGACAAAATTAGGTTTTTAAATTCGATGATGACCAACCAGGGAAAAGGTTGGTCAATAATATTAATAATAAATTGCAGTTTATGTACACGAATAATATGTTCCCATTCGACTCCAAATACTTCCCATCAATAAACTTACCTTCCACATCATCAGACGCATACATGAAGTCACATAGTACCATAGGCCAAATGTTATGAACCATCCATATGCACATTTACCTTAACGACTTCGATCCATGTTTGCCTGGCACACACATATACACACACACACACACACACACACACACACACACACACTCACACACACACACACACACACACACACACACACACACATACGACTTTTCGAACACTTATGGGCCTACAGATTTGTGGGACAATGCACATCGCCCTCATGCAACTTGTGGGGCAAAGTATAATGAGGTACTTATGAGGTCACTCATAAAATGTGTGTGAGTGTTAAACTTGTGAGATATTTTACAAGTATCGTGATACAGGTTTTATAGTATTTTTAGGATTAATCATTGGAACTTAAACTGTTTTTTAATATTTAAAATTCACACGACATGCATGTGGCCTTTTCACAAATATATGCTGCCAAGAGCATCAAAGCATCCACGGGAATAACACAAAAAACAATATTTTCAACGCTGTACATGTGTTTGTGTGCGCATACTAATAGAATGATACTTGTGAGATTATTCATAAGTTGGGTGTGTGAGTGTTAAACATGTGAGATATTTCGCAAGCATCCTTATACGGGTTTTAAACTATGTTCAGGATCAATCTTTGGTACGTCAACTGTTTTTGAATTTCTAAAAATTACACAGCATATGTTAAGCCTTTTCACAAATATATTTTGCCATGAGCAACAAAGCATAGAACGAAATAATCCGCAAAACCGATATTTTTAAAGCTCAACATATGTTCCTGTGCGCATACTAATAGAATGACACTTGTGGGATTATTCATAAGTTTTATGTGCGAGTGTGAAACTTGTGAGATGTTTCACAACGATCCTTACACGGGTTTAAAACTATGTTCAGGATATTTTTTTCATGTGTTTGATAAAATTTATCACATAATCCAGTATTTTTTTTAAATAACGAAAGCTGAACAGATATTTGTGTTTGCTCTTCTTCAATGCTTTTTGACAAGTGCATATAATGATGTTTAGAAAATTCAGATAGTCCCAATGTTTGTATAAGTCGACCTGTGTTTGTGTTTTGGGATCAATCTTTGGTACAACCTCAGTCGTTTTGGAATTTCAAAAATTTACACGACATGTGTTTGTCCTTTTCACATATATATGCTGCAAAGAGCAACGAAGCATTCACGGGAATAACCCAAAGAACCAATATTTTCATCACTCAACACGTTTTCTTGTGCGCATTCAAAAATAATGTAACTTGTGGGAATAGGTAAGTAGGGTGTGTGAGTGTGAAACTTGTGAGATATTTTACAAGTATTCTGATACGGGTTATAATACTATGTTTAGGATCAATCTTCGGTACTTCAACCGTTTTTGAATTTTAAACTTCATACGACATGTGTGGCCATTTCACAAATATCTGTTGCCAAGAGCAACAAAGCATTCACGGTAATTACCCATAAAACCAATATTTTCAACGTTCTACATGTGCTCGTGTGCGAATACTAATAGAATGACACTTGTGGAAATATTAATAAGTTGGGTCTGTGAATGTGAACCTTGTGAGATATTCCGCAAGTATTCTGATACGGGTTTTTATACTATGTTTAGGACCTATCTTTGGTACTTCAACCGTTTTTGAATTTCTATATGTGATTGTTAAACTTGTGAGTATCCTGATATGGGTTTTTACATTACGTTTAGTAACAATCTTTGGTACGTCTGCCGTTTTTGAATATCTTAACTTCATGCGACATATGTTTGGCTATTTCACAATATCTGTTGCCAAGAGCAACAAAGCATTCACGGAAATAGCATAAATAACCAATTTGTTCAACACTCAACATGTGTTTCGGTTCGCATACTAATAGAATGGTACTTGTGGGATTATTCGTAAGTTCGATGTGTGAGTGTGAAACTAGTAAGATGTTTCATACGTACCGTGAAGCGGGTTCGTTTGATGTTTAACACATAATCCGGTTCTTTTAAATTCTTAAAGCTGAATAGATCTTTATGATCGCTCTTTATAAAAGCACGAAATAATGAGAATACAGATAATCGCAATGTTTTCAAAACTCCACTTGTATTTGTGTGCCAAAAGATAAAATGATACTCGTCGGGTTAACGTAAGTTGTGTGAGTAAGTGTTAAACCTATGAGCTACTTTATGAGTACATATATGTTGCACATTCATTAGTTCCTGTTGGCATGTTCCTAAATGGATATCTAAGAAAAGTAGATCATCATGTGTTCGTGTGTGAGTAGCAAGGGGATTATACTTGTGGGATTGTTGCTGTGCTCTGCGTTAAAGTTTGTAACTTGTGAGATATTTCAAAAGTACTACGTTACGGGTTTCATATAAAGTTTATAATAATTGTTTCATAATTCCACTGTTTTTAAGATATCACAATTTTAAATGACATTTATGTTGCCATTTCACCAATGTCTGTTTAAAAGAGCCACAAAGCATTTGCGGAAATAGCATGTGTATTCAATATTTTCAAACCACAACCTGTGTTTATGTGCGCATACTGAATGATACAAACTGGGCTATTTATACGTTTTGTGCGTCGATGAAACTTGTGGGATATTTTACGAGTGCCGTTATGCGGGTTTTCAAAAATTATATTTCATATTTATTTTCGTCTCTTTTAAATTCCATAACCTGAACAGATAGTTTTGATGTTTCTGCGTCAATGGATGTTGGCAAGTACATAAAAGGATGAGTAAGAAGAGCATATAAAGGCAACGTTTGCTGCACACAACCGGTGTTGGCTTTGGCGTAATTCTAAAATGTTATCTTTAATTAAGATGGATGTGTCAGTGAGTGTGACACCACTATTATTGATATCCAAGATGAGCATTTCATGCTTTATCAGATTTAAATTCCGAAATTTAATAGCAATGATTTTCGCCTCTACGTTATATTTGTCATTCTCAAAGTTTTCTCTGTGTGTGCCTGCTCATGAAATGGCACTTGTGGGATTATTTATAAGTTTTGAGTGAGGGAGAAATGTGCTATACATTTCACGGGAACCGTAACGCGGGTATAATGTCACGTCATACTTTGTTACTTCTGTTTACTCCATTGTCATGTTGGATAGTGGCGTTCGTGGTTCGGGTCTTTGTCTTCTGCGGATGTAGCTGGTCCAAATATATGTAATGATGACAAAAATTTACTAATAATACGCTTGTAACGACCTTTAAATAAGTATCCTGGAAGGCGAGCCCACCACGTCTGATTCTGGTGCCCTGATGAGGCACACATCGAATCCTCATTTGGTTCTAGACCAGAACAATGGGTAATTTTCATTGCGAGTTTGTCGACCTTAGACCAGGTAACCTAGCATTGTTGTCTGGCTTTACACTTACAATAGGTGAGATAGAATATGCTGTGATAATATGCTGTGTGAGACTTGCCAACTCTGCATATATCATTCATATGTGTTTAATCTGTGGCTTGATCGAATTGTAGGGGGTTATTGCACCATGTTTTTGTCCATTAAATTCCGCGTGTATAAACTATAACTGAGGGTTTGCAAGCGAAATCGCTGAAGAAACTTCTCGCGTGTGCTATGTATTGGGCGAACTCGCATTGGGAGTGACTGTTTGAACATGGTTGAATAGAAACGACGCACTTGAATTCACTGCCTTTATTTCTTTCTTTTTGATAGCTGTTATACGGTTATAAATGATTTATTTGATCGTCTTCCAGCTTTGGGTGAGCCAAGCTTTTTGCAACACTGCTCGCACTTCTTTTTCCCTGGTACTTTTAGGTCAGCTTTCTCCCGCCACATCATTGTTTCTACCTGGTTTTTTTCTTTTCGTTCCAGAGGTTTTTTAGAACTGCAAAACATATGTGTAACGACAATTGTTTGATTAAAGAACCAACGATTACAACGATGGAATGACCTGCAAAGTGGGTGGGGTTACTACGTAATGGCAAGATATGTATCAAGATCAGCCTCTCACCAGATGCGGTCATTGTTCTTTTCAATTCGATGTCACTGTCACTCTCCATATTACTGCTGTCAGAGACTGTATAGTGCAAAATACGGGAATATATACATAGGTATGCATACATGATTATCAAATAATCGCCGTATGCAGAGACGGTTATATTAAAAATTAATCAACCAGAACCAATTAACGCTCTCACTTGTACAATGACTGATCGGGGTGTTACTCGAAATCTGCCTCTATTCACAAATCAAACAAATAATGATTAAATGTTGATAAGCATCACACCTTGCGTAAAATAATTAACATATAACTTTGCAGGGGATAGTAAGACATTTGACTACGAGTTCAAAACGATTTACTAGGGAACAATAGCTTGTCATAAAAAAATCTAACCAAACTCTTCAGCTCTGACGCCAACAGATGGCCTCCTTTTGTTCGCGTACTCAATGAAGCGTCTGATGGCGGCCGTTAAAAAAACTAACTGTTATTTAGCGGGTTTTATGGATAACGGATCACCACGGCGGGGTCCCGGGAGTGAGCCTCGCTGCTTCTCTTAAACGTGCGCCAATCATACTTTAAATGATACTATTGAACTCCAATGCGAAAATGGATTCCTCTTTGATGCATTATTCCCTTTATATGATCCCATTGCCCTATATAGAGGATATACGGCAGAATGCGATAACAACATTACACTGCTCATGCTTATTATAAAATGATATATAGTAATATTTGAAGGCTATAAAATTTGTAGTTTTGAAGCTACATTCTACTTTAAAGATAAATATTTGTTTGTATGCATAGGCACACTGACGACAACAGCTGGGACCGATTCAGTATTACTTTCCGCGCGCCGATTCCGTATCACAGTGCGTGTCTGTACCTTAGCGCATCACGTGATACATCTGCATAAATAGGAAGAGGTGGCTTGGTCTGTCGTCACTCGGAGCCTTTGTTTGTAATGTCCCCCAGTTCTTAATTTTACACCATCTTTGTTTCATTTTCGTTGGTACGTAATCGTAGTATTTAATCGCCTCGGTTGAAGAGGGGTTACGACCAACCAACTTTTGTCTTGCCACATTATACAAGATATAGGTCCTTATTTAGCAGTTATTGACTCGGGAAATTTGTTAATACTGGGTCGTTGGTATTGGTCATTATAATTTTTGGTTTTGGTTTACATTAGTGATTATGCGATTTTGGGTGTTGAAATCGTAAGAGTAAACCCAGGCATCAATAGACTTCATTGAGAATTCGGCATACCGCCCACGTCCGACCTTCACTTATTCACAGCAACCCGCCCCTTCTCATCATTCGGTTTCAGACAAGAACCACGTCATTGCTATACCAGTTCGGCCCCGACCCTGACCCCGAGCCTGACATCCCTCCAAGGGCCCTAACCCCTTATACCACCCTGTTTCTAAGCATCTACCATTATTGGGCGTAAGTTCTCACTCCTCTCCCCCCAACCCAGCACCTACCATACGGGCGTTTTTCCTGTAAAAGCGCCTGAGATGTTAAAATGGCCATTTCAAGGAACTGGATATTGAATTATTTATCCGTTGCCATAGTAACGCCTTGATTGTTCGTCAATCCACACCCGCGCTTATTTATAAACACGTTCCTATACGCACGAATAATCGACAGCAACATCGTCATGCACCAGAAATGTGCGCATACTAATAGAATGATACTTGTGGGATTATTCATAAGTTGGGTGTGTGAGTTTAAACTTGTGAGATATTTCACAAGTATCTTTACATGGGTTTTATACTATGTTAAGGATAATTTTTTTTCTTTATCTACAATCTACGCGATATATGTGTGGCCTTTTCACAAATTTTTGCTGCCAAGAACAACCAAGCATTCAAGGGAATAACACAAAAAAAACAATATTTTCAACGCTCAACTTGTGTTCGTGTGCGTATATACTAATAAAATGATACGTGTGAGATTATTCATAAGTTGAGTTTGTGAGTGTTAAACTTGTGAGATATTTAACACGAATCTTTATACGGGTTTTAATCTATGTTTAGGATCAATCTTTGGTACTTAAATCGCTTTTTAATTCCTAAAATTCACACGACATGTGTGTGGCCTTTTCACAAATATATGCTGCCAAGATCAACAAATCATTCGCGGGAATACTAGAACTTGTTGTATACTACTGGTCAAAACCTCCATCCGTCAACGCAATGATCTTAAAACTTGTCAGAATCATACATACAAACCACACAAATAACTTTGTAATGCACCTGTAGTCTTACTAGTGAACTAATGCCTTAGGAATTAACCTGACTTCCAGCTGTTGTGCGGTCAATTTTAATTATTTCTGGAAGTTACTGTTATGTGGGACACGGAGCCCTCTAAATAACCACCTGCGCACGATGAACTAATGCCGCATGTAATAATATCAGTGTGCGTACAAGAAAGACTTATGGGACAACACCACGTGCCTGGTGCAATAATACCAGAGTGCGTACAACATGGATTAAAGGGGAGAAACCATGAACGTAATTGCGATAAGTTTTTAACTATTAAGTTTATATACTTATGATCAACCTATTGGTTTAATAAATTTGGGAGGATGTAGCTGAGATAACGGTATAAATACTTGTGGGGCAATGCACGGCTTATCACATCGGAACGTAAATAAATAATACCAAAATTAATGTGGGTCACATATTAGGCAGCCTTAGGTAAATATAAATCAATGGCAATAACAGGGTATTCTTATTCGTTACTCACCTTATAATTGCGCAGAATTCGGACTAAACTAACACCGAGTCGACGATAGCTGTACGGTCTTGTTGATTCATAGCAACGCCAACAATAAGTTACATGACGTACTGAGAAGGCCGCGGTGTTGCCATGGTGAAAAACAATAGCCAATCAGATTGCAGTGCTGCGGGAAAGGTTGAATAGTCGTTAGGCGGCAGCACCTGCTGGTGGAGTGTGATTTCGTACGATTCACACTCCAAATTTACACTCACACTCGTTCACACACATGACTTGTGGGGCAACTGACCAAACTTTGTGAGAACGCCCACAATGACCGCTAGATCCGTTTTAGACAGCTAAAATTGTGGGATGTCCCACAATTATTCGTAGCCCCACAAGTCAGCAATCGACGATGTATTTACCCCACAAGTAACCCGCGCTTAGAGCACACACACACACACACACACACACACACACACACACATACACACACAAACAAACACACACGCACACACACACACACACATACACACACATACACACACATACACACACACACACATACACACACATACACACACGCACACACACACGCACACACTCGCACACCCACGCACGCACGCACACAAGCACAAGCATGCACACGCACGCACACACACACATGCACAAACTCACACACAAACAGCCACACACATACGCATGCACACACGCATACACATGCACACACATGCACACACACGCACACACACACACACAAAAACTCGCACACACGCACGCACGCACACACACTCAAATTCACACATACACACAAACGGACAAACCTTTCTCCTCACATACACACATAAACACTGAGAGACACCATCAGCCACGGTACTATATATACCGTCAGACAGAATATTGAGACCAAACACAATAAATACAAACCTGCACACAAATACGCACACATAAAATCACTCCCGCTCAGGCATATAAAGATATACCCTCACTCAAACACACATCGGTATGTATTCTCATATTTTATCCATATACTCAAATACATATACTCTCTCTCACACACTAGTAAGACAGTAAGACATTCCGACAGTCACGAACATACAAAAATCTATCCTCGCACACACGTTTACACTAGCTGGCACTCACAAAAACACGTGCAAGCGTACACAAGGACAGGACATTAGACACTGGTGCAAGACCCAAGTAGGCCACAGCCGACATAGACAAAACAAACACTTGCACACACTGATGCGTCCACACATAAACATAGTCACCGACAGACGCTCATCCACCCATGCTGATACGTACACCGACAGACGCTCACACACCCATGCTGACACGTACACCAACAGAAGCTCACCCACCCATTCTCACACACACCCATGATCAAACACACGCCGACAGATGCTCAAAAACCCAGGCGCACACATACTCATACCAGGAAGCACATCCATACTTGACTAAGTTGGGCAGACTCGTATGTGAACACGGACTTACACACACACATGTACACTCATAATCACGTTAAAAATAACGCATTCTTATGGTGTCAGTCAACGCTTTCTCCTCAGCTTAATGACGAAAGGGCATGATGATAAATATCTATTCCAGCAATTATTACTCTCAAAAAGTATGTTGCCTTATTGCTTCCGCCAAGCTAGCCTGCCAGAGTACCTTATCCCCTGTGGGAAATTTTACAGGTGTAATTGTAATTGTATAACACAATGCAGTATGTATCAAACAGAACAAGCAGCTGGTATGGACATGTCCTAGTCATTATTGATTATCTATCCTCCTTTTGCCCGATTACAAACGTGTGCAGCGATGCATTTGGCACAAGCAAAGTGAACAAGCCGTAGTGATGTCCAAAAGAAAAGTTGTATCTATTTGCTATCTCCTTATTGCCGTATTTATAGGATATATGGCTTTATTAGGATTCAGCAATTACAGACACGCGCCGACTGCTACTTCAATTACTACCTCAAAGCTTCAGAAAGTCAATGTTGTTACAAGCCACCCTGCTAAGCAGGCGACCTCTTATCGTGCACGACAAGTCACTACAACAGATCGGCCATCTGCTGACGTCATCGATCAAGCTACTCTTTTGAATCTCAATCCTTGGAGTGATATCAGTAACGCTGATTTGCATATACAGCATATAATTCATCAGACCTGGAACAATTATACACCACCAGCAACCTTCAAGTCCAATATCCAGTCCTGGATCGACAAGCACCCAAATTGGGAATATTGGTTTTGGACTGATTATGAAATCAAGCTTTTAATTGATAGGTGCTATACCAAGGAGTGCCTTGATATGTTCATTAGTTACCATAAGGACATATTCCGTGCAGACAGCATGCGATATTTCGTCTTGTATTTGTTCGGAGGTGTGTATGCAGACTTAGATATGGTTGCTTTAAAAGCACACGATAAGTTACTAGATGCACATCCCTGCGTGCTCACAACCGAAACATACGAACACAGTGTGGTCTTGTACAATAAAAGTGATAATCCCGGTTTGCTGAATGCTTATTTGGCGTGTCGACCACGACATCCATTTATGCTTTCAATGGTCACCAATCTACGTGCAAACGCAAACAAAAAATCTTGTATAGACGCCACGGGTCCATCGTATGAGACATCAGTGTACAATTTGTACAAAAGTACACGTCAGGAGAAAGGATGGGTGGATCGGGCGCATGATGTACACGTGCTTGAGCCTAAATGGGTCTCACCAACATTCGATCCACTGGCATTCTCTAAAATTCGAAACGTTTGTAACAATAGTCAAAACACACACCCACTGCATGTAAAGGTCTGCAAGGAGCTACCCGGACGTTTAGAGGATAATGTTCCAGGCCCAGATGCATTCGCCGACCATCAATGGTCACATGTTTATCTGAGGCCCAAAAAATTTGGAGCTATGGAAACAGTGAATGTGAATGACATTGTTCAAAATCATGTTAACTTAACTGAGCGCATTCTGCAAATGTGTCCAATGTTGTGAAAATGTGGATGTTTCGTATTTGACACGCCTAAGATAAATGCTTTCAAATGTGTCATTCGAGGCTTGGTTCCTTTCCCTGTGAGAATATGCAACGGCTGAACATACCATATGCTAGCAAGAAGACACTGAACTGTCGGCGAAACATGAATATATTATAAACCTCATTAGGCCAAATACGATAAACACTATTGATCTTTATATGAAAGTCAATAACTTGTTTCATGAATGGTTATGGACTGTTACGGCCTGATGCAACACCAGAACGGTCCACACACATTCATGAAACAACGAGTTATTGATTTTGACAATTTAGATCAGTTGTCTTCATCGAATATCGGATGCGATGATCACCAATCAGGCAAGAGATGCACGTCGAGTAAAGCTATAACTAATTCCAATCCAATCCCAAATATGCATTGGCAATAATCAACCACAATTAGAAAATTTCTGAAGATCAAATATCTGCTGATCAACGCAGCAATCAATAACTATTGTGCTTATCAACAGATTAGACTAATGTACAAACAGCCAACACATTCCTAAACTATGCGTAAATTTCCTTGAATGTATCAGTAACATCATTAATCTTCTTCTTTACCAATCACATCTTATGACCAGCAGTGAATGGGAACCATAGATTGCCATTTTCTGCCCTTTCCGCAACGACATGCATGATCATTCCACAAGTATTGGTGAGACGTGCTCGTGTTGTCGACACCCCATCCTGCTGAGAGGGGTGAGGTAATTAACAAGATTAGCAGTAGCATTCATTAACATTCATCGCGTTTAATGAAATATAACACTAACATTTATTGTAAAATAACACAGATTGCCATGCAATTTGATTAACTGATCGTTTGCTACATAGAATGTTAGGCTCAAGCGATTGATGGTTTCATAAAGTTGAAGGTATAGAATACGTAGTGGACCATTGTGAGCTTGAAGTGGATCAGACTTTGTTTCGAAATGCATGATGATCATCTATGTAGTTGTTGACGATATTGAACTGATAACACTTCAAGCAAGCATCGACACCATAGGACAAAACGATGGACAAACATCAAGAACACTCGAGATGTTCGGCTTTTAGAGGGTACAGCAATGATTATTAATCTGCCTCATTAAGTTCCACTATAGATAGAATCAACGTTATGAGGTGTTCTGAAGAATGCACAATACGATTCATTTTGAATCTACACCGAAGGCAGCATTTAGTCATAACGTTTCAAACATCATGAATGACAGTATGTTGGAATGCTGAGTCATTACAGGGTGTAATGCACAACGGAAAAACATGTGTTTTAACCAAATGAAGGGTGTTAGTGATTGATAAATCTGCCATGCGTTAGTCATTGTGTGTGTATGTGTTTTTGTTCGTGTCTGCATCTTTGTGAGTTTGTACTGGTTTGTGTGTGTATGCCTGCATTTGCAGGGGCTGGATATAGGCAATCCAGCTGAATAAAACCTATCCAATTTCACTGTGCATGTATATATTTGTATGTATCAATCACTGCTAATGCAAAGATGATGCACACAGCATTATCAATATTTAAAATTGCGCGTTGGTAATTCAATGTTGCTAGAAGAGCAGGTTCTAATTTACTAATTTAATGTGCTCATGCCTTACTCCCGACAAACATTAACTGACACTATGTTCTTGATTATTTTCTCGAGGTGCTCAAATCTTAGGCCACAGAAGCCTTGACCAACACTCAGTTTTTGATTACTAACTCAATGTGCTCATGCCTAATGCCCCGAAGAATCAGAATCAGGCTTTTGTTAACCAATTGTCAACCAATATAAATGGCTTCCGAGAATGTGCACTGTTGGTGTATAAAACGTTCATATAGATTTGTAAGACGTCACGTAGTAGTATTGTTATTGGCTTCTCCTACCTGCAAATGGAAACTCATAAACCACATAAAAGTGATTAAAAGATGAGAATACCATACATCAAGAATGCATCATCTCACTGCAAGTGTGTACGTGAGTCCTTCTTTTAAATGTACCTCTGAGGTACACAGGGATGTTGAAAGTTAATTAACTCAAGGGCAAGCTATTCCTAATAATACGAGTTCTTGCGGGAACGCGTACGTGTACACGCCTCCAGTAGGCCTTTTCGTGTCATACATTTAAGCCACCTTTGTTACCTGTGATATCCTGTGGTATAATATCCGTGGATCATTTGAAACCAATCATTCCATATTGCCAGTCTACTTGGAAAACATGCATATCGCTTACTGTTTTGCGTTTGTGAGCATTCATAACTTACCCATTCATAAGGTGACGGAGGATTTGAACGCCTGTTAAACATATGCTGCAATACATGATTCTGATGATATTTGCTATGTAGGTCGGATGTTGCAACTAGTACCATAACAGATTTAGTCATTTAGGTGTTGTTCAAGTGTTTTGCAGATATTCATATCATTTGAGCATCCCTAAAAACATTCTTCCACCTCATAAATGTAATAATATGTACTCCATCAAGCACGGTAGATGAGTGGGTCTGCTTCCTTTTCGTCCAGTAGTAGTATTCGTTATTGATCTTATAACCCTCCCGCGTTTTTATCGGGGGATATAAAATGGACGCAAACAATCGCTAGTAAATGCTCCTGGATGCCTGACCAGAATCAAACAGCAATGTTGGCATATAATGTGCAGTCGTGTGTTTGAACTCAAAGTTTATATTTAGACACCCAATGCCTGAAATGGTTTCACTGCGTAGTTTTCACCGTTACACGCGGGCTAATATCGACTTTTGTTTGTGGCTGCCGACCAATCATCTATAAAGAGACGTTTATAACAGACCTTAACCACACAAAGTATTGATCATAGAAGCTATCAGAATACAATTGTCTCTTGTGTTTTACCTCTATAATACATCTGCTACTGTATATTATGCAAATTGTGCCCACGCTAACTTTGATGCAGATGCTACATTTATTATTCATCAATGAATGCATTTATTCATTTCAACATGAGCAATAACAGTTTAACATAAGCCTCTATACATTTGACCGAACTTAAGTCAAACAGCTATGAAAATGCTGCCGAAAAGGCTCACAGCATTATTTCGCTTGGCTTTTGTTTTACTCATTGGATATATAGCTTCTTCGGGTATCATCCAGTACAGATCCACACAGACAGCACTTCTCAATATTGGCTCAAAGCTTCAAAACATCGATGTTGTTTCTAACCCAAGAAATGGAAAAGTTAATACCAACAAAGTGGGTACTAACGAAGTGGGGATCGGCAAAGTGAGTACCAGCAAAGTGGATACCAACAAAGTGGGGATCAGCAAAGTGAGTACCAACAAAATGGGTACCAGCAAAGTGGGGATCAGCAAGGTGAGTACCAGCCACGAACGTTCAGTAAAAACAACAAATGGACCTTCTTTTGTCTTCAATCAAGCCATGATTTTAAATATCAGTTCGGGAAGTGCTGTCGCTGACGCCGATTCCCACATACCGCACATCATTCATCAGACATGGAAAAATTATACAATACCAGCCATCTTCAAGACCAATGTCGAGTCGTGGATAACCAAGCACCCCGATTGGGAATATTGGTTTTGGTCTGATGAAGATATCAAACTTTTGATTGAGAGATGCTATCCCAAGGAGTATCTGCATATGTACAACAAATACCCAAAGAACATTTTCCGGGCCGATAGCATGAGATACTTTGTCTTGTATTTGTTTGGAGGTATGTACGCAGATTTAGATATGATCGCTTTGAAGTCACACGAGAAGTTGCTAGATGCTCATCCCTGCGTCCTCACACAAGAAACATACGAACATAGTGTGATCTTGTACAACAATTGTGACAACCCAAATTTGCTGAATGCTTATCTAGCATGTCGACCACATCATCCATTTATGCAGTCAATGGTCACCAGTCTACCTGACAGCGCACATTTGAAAAAGTTCGGTCTTGTTGCCGGGCCGTTATATGAGACATCAGTGTACAATACATATAACAGGACACGGCGCGAGAAAGGATGGACGGATTCACTACATGATGTGCAAGTGCTGGAACCGAAATGGTTATCACCCACGTTTGATCCTAAGGCATCGAGGAGGATGGGGACCATATGCAGCACAAGCGAAAACAAGCATCCATTGTTCGTGAAGGTGTGTCAGGAATTACCTGGGCGGATACAGAATAACGCACCTGGCCCCGACGCATTAGCTCAACATCAATGGACTCATACTTACGTGAACTACACAAAATACAAGGCTATACCACAATTCGACGTGCATGATCTTATTATAAAACGCGTTAACATAACTCAACGCATTTTACAAAGTTGCCCAATTTAATTGGGTTGAATGGATGTTCCATATATTACTGGGATTAAACCTTCGCAAAACGTCTACGCCATGATGTCTTCTTTTAATATGAGAATGTGGTCTAAGCATCCCATCTGTTACACCGATAGACCAGGTGATAATCAATAGTCAGCGAGTTATGTGTTCATTTCACCTAATGTTGCTTAATGTGTTTGAGACCAAATGATATTATAACACAAGCGCTTCGCTGATACTTATGAAAAGTGCAATCGATTATGACTTTACTATCATGTTTGACGAAATTAGGTTTTTAAATTTGATGATGACCAACCAGGGAAAAGGTTGGGCAATAATATCAATAATATATTGCAGTTTATGTACATTAATAATAAGTTACAATTCGACTCCAAATATTCCCTATCAATAAACTTACCATCCACATCACCAGACGCATACATCAATTCACATAGGATCAGAGCCCAAATATTATGAAAAATCCGTATGCATACGCGCACACGCACACACACACCTACACGCACGCACACACACGCACACACACGCACACACAAACTGCCACACACACACGCATGCCCGCACGCACACACATATGCACACGCACACACTAACCCACACGCACACACATGTACACACATGCAAACAAACGCATAAACGCTGAGAGACACCATCAGCCACAGATATACCCTCAGTCAAGCACACATCGGTATGTATTCGCATATTAATTTTATCCATACACTCAAATACATATACTCTCTCTCACACACTTGTAAGCCAGGAAGACAAAGACATTCCGACAGTCACGAACATACAAACTTTTACCCTCGCACAGACGTTAACGCTAGCTGGCAGTCACAAAAACACATGCAAGCGTACACAAGGACAGGACATCAGACACTGGAGCAGGCGAAGACACAATTAGGCCATAGCCGACATAGACAAATAAACACACTCATGCACCCACACATAAACCTAGTCACCGACAGACGCTCACCCACCCATGCTGACACGTACACAGCCAGAAGCTCACACTCCCTGGAACAATTATACACCACCAGCAACCTTCAAGTCCAATATCCAGTCATGGATGGACAAGCGCCCAAATTGGGAATATTGGTTTTGGACTGATTATGAAATCAAGCTTCTAATTGACAGGTGCTATCCCAAGGAGTACCATAATATGTTCAATAGGTACCGAAATGACCTATTCCGTGCGGACAGCATGCGATATTTGGTCTTGTATTTGTTCGGAGGTGTGTATGCCGACTTAGATATTGTTGCATTAAAAGCACACGATAAGCTCACAACCGAAACCTACGAACACAGTGTGGTCTTGCAAAATAAAAGTGATAATCCCAGTTTGCTGAATGCTTATTTGGCGTGTCGACCTAGACATCTATTTATGCTTTCAATGGTCACAAGTCTACGTGCAAACGCACACAATAAATCTTGTCACACCAACGTTCGATCCAATGGCATTCAAAAACATTCGAAACATTTGTAACAAAAGTCAAAACACATCCACTGCATGTAAAGGTCTGCAAGGAGCTACCCGGAGGCTAAGAGGATAATGTTCCAGGCCCAGATGCATTCGCCGACCATCAATGGTCACATGTTTATCTGAAGGCCAGAAAATATGGAGCTATGAAAACAGTGAATGTGAATGACATTGTTCAAAACCATGTTAACTTAACTGAGCGCATTTTGCAAATGTGTCCAATGTCGTGAAAATGTGGATGTTTCGTACTTGACACACCTAAGATAAATGCTTGCAAGTGTGTCATTCTAGGCTTGATTCCTTTCCCTGTGAGAATACGCAACAACGGAACATACCATATGTTAGCTAGAAGACACTGAACAGTCGGCTAAACATTCAGCCAAATACGGTAAACACTATTGATTTTAATATGATAGCCAATAACTTTTTTCATGAATGAATGTAGGCCGTTACGGCCTGATGCATCACTGGAACGGTCCACACACATTCATAAAACCACGAGTTATTGATTTTGACATTAAGATCAATTGTGTTCATCGAAGATCAGGCAAGAGATGCACGTCTAGTAAAGCTACTACTAATTCCAATCCAATCCCAAATAAGTATGGGCAATAATCAACCACATTTAGAAGATAGGCGCTGTTTGTAAGCGTTATTGATTTGGACATTTAGATCAATTGTGTCCATCGAAGATCAGACAAGAGATGCACGTCGAGTAAAGCTATTACTAATTCCAATACAATCCCAAATACGTATGGGCAATAATCAACCACATTTAGAAGATAGGCGCTGTTTGTAAGAGAAGCGATCAATGTAGAAACTGGGGAGTGGCCAGACTATCCTGGGTCTAAGCTTGGCTTACAAGCTCCACAAAGGCGAATGGACGAGATTCGCACCCAGAAAGAAATAACAGTTCGGGTGATGGCAGTGACTGAAAACAATCCCACCCAGAGAAAAATAACAGTTCAAAAGATGGCGCAAAGTTCGAAGTTCCCAAAGTGCTGTGAGCTGAATGCTGTAGATTAGTTTGAGGCTGATGTTATGATTTATTCCACCCAGAAGACACTCACTGCAAATGCCACCCCTAACGATACGAGTGCGACAAGGTTCCAAGAGGGTATACCACACAGGGATTACATTTTAAGTATCAAGTTTCGAGAAGAGCAAGCGGAGAGAGGCTGGGCCGTGGAGAACAATGTCAATTCTGTTCGTGCAGAGATAACGAAGGATAGTCACGCTGTCATATATCATGCCATCAAACCGGGTAATTTACACCGCCCGAATCTTTAAAATCAACTTCACGAATTACAAATCCGCCGACATTTACTGCCGAATTTTGGAAGCAGAGACATTCACCAAGCCACCATTGTACACGTCGACTTTCAATTTGCTGGTTTTCACCATGGAACGCTATCTGAAAGTCGTATTTCCTGTGTTCTATCGCAACTCTATGACACGTACGACCATTTTGTCGCTGGTTCTTGGCACGTGGGCGGTGTCAACCATTTTCTTCGTGCCGTATGTTGCAGTCTATACGTCTATATCAACCACAGGGCCTTGTGGCGCCATGAATAATGTTCATGGGAGTCCTGCCTTTAAAATGTTCATGAGCATCCTTCAGTTCTTGCTGTTTGGCTTCACACCGACTGTTATCATAATGTACTGCTACAGTCACATGCTGTATGTGCTTAATGTAAACCGATCCCATCAGGCTGCCATCGCCACGATCGACAAAGCCAAATCAACCAACAGGTCCCTCTCTAAAGCACAGATCAACGTCGCCAAAACGTTTGCCTTTGTGGCCGTGTGTTTTGTCATTTGCTGGACACCTAGTCAAGTTTTATTTGTACTGTGGAAAGTGGGCGTCTCCATTCCGAATTCATAGGCCATCATAATGCGAACCATGACACTTGTCTATATAAATATATGTCTCAATCCATTTATCTATGTCGCAAAATCCCCAGAATTCCAAGAGGCAGCTAGGGGGCTCTTTTTCGGTCGTAAAGTGTCACCAGCAGGTGGCACAACAGAAGCCAGTACCATGATGACAATCCAACCGGCATCTAACCAAGGAACAATTTCAAATATATAAATATGGCATAACTTTTGTCTATTTTATTGTTTATGAATTTGGTGTACATTAATACTTTGCTGCCCCGTCATATGTAGGGTGGAAATCTCAATCCACATATAGCTTATATATCACATATACCTTGCACTTAAACAGTAACTTCAAGTCAATATAACCTTGCACATCTTACTTTTCCTACTAGTGTCAGTGTAGATTAACAATATGTAATGGCAAAGCACTTAAAGGAACATATTGTGTCTACCGTAAAATGATGCGTTGCTTAAGTAGAAATTTCGTCGTCGATACACAAAAGAGCATCATTATTTCATTCTTTGTGTCACTGAAGCGATATTCTTATCGATTTGGATCAATCAGGTCGACGATAACCTACGGCAGTTAACAGACGGCGATCAAAGACGCTACATTAATCAATTGAGTATCTCATATCCTATTGTTTGGGTGAAGATATATATTTGACACCAAATGAAGTTCCTTTTTACAGAATTATTTGTTAGATGCAAGTTGCATTAATGCTCTTCAGATTATCCACTCGCGACAAGCTTTTTGCCCTTGAAACGCGTTAATGCATCTTAGTGATCAGCTTATAGATCCGATGTTTGCAATGTTTATAAGAAGACTGCAAATGGTTCAGAAGAAGTTCGACCTGCAGTATTTGTCATAACACACACGGATGTGCACGTTTGCAGTAAAGTTTGATGAACCTACCACAATATATCGCTTTGATATATTCTTATGCACCAGCTGAACATAGAATGACTTGCATGAAATGTGCTAATAATTGTACACTTCAGTACAACTGTGTTTATGATTTACTATCAAAATGTTGTCCCTAATTGACCGCAGCTGTTTTTATAAATGACTACCTCTGCTGGTGCATACCATCAACTACCATGACACATATCGGTTCCTACTACTGGCCGCTTAAAGTCACATTTGGATATCATTAAAGAAGGTCTTAAAATTGCACAAAGTGCCATTGGTTGTGTAAGGTCATATACCGTATCTTGCAATATTTGCGTGTATTTAATGTCCTATTCAGCAATTTACTACTGTAAATGCAGATTATCGTTCGCGTAATAATCATCCTTGACATCCTTTTTAGGCATCGCATGATATTATATGATTGCGTTCGATGCAATGATATAACTTGCTACACGAACGCAATTTGATTCGCATTCAGGGATATCGAAATGACAGAAAGGTTTATTGGCATAAAGCATATAGCTTCACAGGTAACAGCTACTCTCAAGCACCAGTGCGTGGGCAAAAAATGCGCATAAACACACACACACACACACACACACATACATACACACACATATATATAAATATATATATATATTTATATATATATAGATAAATATATATATATATATACATATATATATGTATATGAAAATGCATATAAAACACACACATACACATATAAATATATATTTATATATAAATATATATATACATATATAAATATATATATATTTATATATATATATATTTTTATGTATATATATATGTATATACATAAATATATATAAATATGAATTTATATATATATATGCAAAAATATATATATATGAATATATATATATATATATATGTATAAATACATATATATATATATATATATATATTAAATATATATATATATATATATATATATATTTATATATGTATATATATATGTTGCTTATTGGATGTCCTAGGAAATTTGTGGGATGAATTATAAATCAAATTCAGAACAGATCTTATTGTACAGAGCAAACGTAAAATAGTAGCAGATGTTATCTTATCATTGTTTGAAGATTAAATCACATTCAGGTGCGATGGCGATAGTTTTGCAGCTGTTTTGCGCTTCTTGTTAGGCTTTTTTTATGATTGTTGGTAATAAAGTGTTTCTCTTTGAAGTAACTCCATATAACGGATGGGAAAATGCCAAAATGTTGCGTCAATATAAACAGCCTCTAAGTCATCTGTAATACCATAGTCACTAGATTTAATTCAGTATTGTTGATGAATCACAGGGGTGCAGAGCCAATTATTTTCTCAATATTATAAAGCAGGTTGACGCCAGTGAGACTTCTCAGCAGAAAACATTTATTTGAGGTGCGTAAGGATTGCCAGGCTTTTGTCGCAAAACCGCAATTTAGTATAGTTCGTTTGATGACCGCTGATGAGTTAAATACGCTAAAAACAATGATGTTTGATCTTATTTGACCTGAACCCTTTTAAAATGCACATTGTGGTATGGCCAGAAATCACATATGTAGCTTATTGGGAGGTGCACAGAATGAGGTAGGTGTTAATCTTTAAATATCGACTGACAGTGAATAATCATCTACCAGCACAATATCACATATATTTAGACACTGCTGAGTATAACCATTAATAATCCATGGAGAATTATTGATCATTTGACAATGTGACATTTGCCGAACACCGAACGTCTATTCCCACGCTGACGTCATGTTGGAGAGCGGTAGTAACGAAAAGCATGCCCTGTAGTGAACATGTGCTAAATAAGCCTCCAAATAAGGGGGCCGGAAGACATTCATTAGATATTTGTCTTTATATATATAGAGGTACATATATATATAGATAGAGATATATATAGAGATAGATTATAGATATAGATATATAGATAGATATATATATAGATATATATATATATATATATATATATATATATATATAGAGACATATAGAGATCTGTATAAAGATAGGCATAGATATATAGAGGGTATATATATAGAGAAAGAGAGAGATAGATAAGAAATAGAGATATTTATATCTAGATAGAGATATCTATATATCTATATAAATAAATATATCTCTCTATATAGAGATATATATATATATATATATCTCTATATCTATATATATATATATATATATATATATATATATATATATATATATATATATATATGCAGTGGTGTTAAAGGGAAGCAGTGAAAACAGTGGCATAGTAGTCCTTGGTGTATGAAGAAGCTGATATTTTAGTACTTCTGCCTGGTTAACTCATGCTTCGTTTTGAAATGACACTTATACACTGAGACACATAAAAATTATAAGTTGATGCGCCAGTGCCAGAATATTACACTGAACGATGTTAGTATTGTGACATGTAACCAGCACCTTTAACTCATTTAACCAGAGTCTTATATACAGTACGCGAACCTTAATTACTTTCTTATATTTGTTTCACGTTTGCCTTTGATTAAAGGCTTTGTGTACACTTTATGCTGAGGCGTATAACAAATGGTTACAAATATTTGTCAGATAACATTTATCTAACCATATGAAATGGCGTTGATTATGTGAAATTCGAACGATGTCTGTCAATCAATTGCAACTTTATAATGCTTCCGATACAAATGGTTGACAGCAGTGATTTCATTTGAAGTTGGATTTTTTGTTCTATCCAATTAACCTACCTCATATTACAGTGAAGTTACCCAATTGTTTTCGTACAGCAAAAAATAAATTCAATTAGAACACAGTCATGTTTGTCACGGGATGGAAGAAAAGATTTACGTTCCATCGCAATGTAATCAATTAGTCACGGCGTTGTGCCTGTGAGGGATATATTTAGATTGAAACATTGCTTTTTGCGTTGACGATGAGCATTCAATTTTTGGCTTTCAAAAAGGTGTCATCTTTACCTGGGACGCAAAGATGTGTTTGGGCTGTTAGCATGTCAGCGTTTTAGCTGATTATTGTAACGAAGCTTATTTGACATTAAACCGGATCACAGCACAGCTAGTGGCATAACTATCCGGCATTTCGGTGAATGTGGCTATTAGTTTACAAGGTCGTCGGTAATGAGTGAAGTTCGTCGCCATTGCCATCGTAATACGCCATAAAAGATGTTAAAACGGTAAATTTAGCATTTGTCTTCAATTCAATGCCTTGCTTTATTATATATGTAGATTTAACAAATTTATATATCATCCAATCAAACCAGTTACCTGTTGCAAATTGATTATAACCTTCTATGTTGCATGTCACATTGCTAATATTGCCTTATTTCACCATCAGTTGGAAGAATGTAGATGCCAGTCTGTAACCTTAAAACGTCAATCAATTAAATACAAATAGCCCGTTCACATAGGTTGCGTGTTGCGCCAACTAAACCGACGCTTTTCAATTATTTTAGTCTAGAAATGTTCAGTGTACCTGTGCCATGCATTAAGCAAAAACCTAGTAGTGTTTCTTGAAAATGCTTTTCCTCATGCGTTATTGCACAAACGGTACATTTATGAGTTCAATGCCAACGAAATAGATAGCCTGAGGCAATATAAGCGGCGCAGTTCATGGCTTGTTGCTATTTTTAAAATACCATCTGTTGCCATAATACCTATATTGTGTGGATAAATATGCCTCTGCAGCATGTTCAATAAACCGATGATACAATAATTTACGCTGTCATGTAACTAAAATGGGCTTCATAGGTAGCAAATAGAAATCAAGGTCTTGTATAGGCAGATGAGAGCTCCATTGTCTATAAATAAAATAAGTCAATGGTCAAACTCAGATAATCTCCAAAAGTGCTATTTCCCTTCAACTACTCATGTCTATATGAACAGCATCTGTCCTCGCGCTGCCACATCAAGAGCAATTGATATTGGCGCGCATAATTCTAACTGAATGTATAGCGTTTCGCATTTGGGACATATTGATATTGCACCTGTGCAAACATCAAAGCGCTATATTCTGGTCTGACCTTAAGGTGAAGTTGGAAATCAACTGCCTAACTTTAAAGAATTAATTATGTCGGGCATATATATTTATATATATATTTATGTGTATATAAATACATATTTCTATATACATATCTATGAATATACTTATATATATATTTATAATTATATATTTATGTGTACATAAACATGTATATAAATATTCATATGCATAAATACATGAGTAAATATATATATAACAGAAACGGATATGTATGCGCGTTGACGGCGGTAACAAGCATCACTAAGTTGTTCCAGCGGTTATTCTTTGGTTAACTGGAAACGTTTGGATGACAGTATTCTATTTGCTCCTGACACATGGTCAAACAAATATGCAACATATACGTTGTACAGTTGCTGACATATATGGCGCACAACAACGAGTCGCGATGAAAGCATGATTTAACTCAAAATCCGATTACGCCTAGGTTTAATTTTTGTATGATTTTTGAAGTCATTCAATGGCTTTTATCTGTCATAAAATGAATGTGTCATTGTTTATGGACATAACAAAAATGGCACTGCAAAACTATAAAGGCTGCGTGGAGTTAATTGTCTTTTGAATTAATGTCAGATGTCATGAATATGTATTACTTATTTAAATATAGACTCGAATCGCATCTACAAATATCATCTACTGGACTGTCAGTTAATTAACCAGACGGTATATCTAACGCTGAGCCAATAATTGCCAATGCACTCGATCCATATGAGGCTCACATAACCTAAGAACGGAAGCATGACATTTGAAGGCGGTATATGATAGCAATAAACATTATGCGTAGCTGCAGAGATGGATCTCACACAATTTGTATTTCTTCTTCATATATAAGGCTTGTTTGATGTTTTGCGCACGTCACATTACACAAAATATGTGACAATGAATAAGAGGCGAAGCCTCAGAGTAACAGCAAAGAGTGTAATTTTAGTATTTGCAGCGGGATTAATGATCTGATATGAACAGCGATGTAACCTAGCACGTCTATTGTGACGATTGTTTTTGTCGGACAGCAATAGGGCCATATAACAGATGATTACTGCAAATGCCAACATAAATCCTCATTTGCGCTTGTTTGAATTTGATTGCAACAACAATTTAGTATTTATGAC
>JAXDRA010000862.1:0-10615 GCA_034190875.2 Urechis unicinctus
TTTGGCCAAAACGACCATTTTGGCCATGTTGAATAATCGTCATTATATGGCTTTGTTCGAATGTATATTTGCTCCAAACTTATATTCATGATTTGTGTGACTTTTAACTTCAATTGAACAATTCTTTGTTTTAAAAATTATCACTTGAAATGAAAACATACAATTTTGAATGAATATATAAATCAGCAGATCAAAGGATAACGGGCGGGCACACGCTCAAATATTCTTTACTGACGGATATAAAAAAAATGGCGATTTTACTGGGAATCCGTGGTTGTAAGTCTTTGTCAACTCATTTTGGGTGATTTTTTCTCAGTACATATCCGTCTGATAATGTTTAATTTAGATAAATAAGAACAAATGTAGTACTTAAGCTGGGAATTCTAGAAGCAGATCAGCATTTAAAATGTATTGAGAATCTCACTGAAATGAAATACCGGTTTTTTCGATCTATGATGTGTAAAGTTTCGAGTAATCAATGAAAGCATATCGTATCAACGGACTGTTTTTATCAAGTGATTAATTAAAAAGATTGTTCTGTGTTATCAGTTTGCTCGTGTCGTAAAATCCAAATGTTCCCACTAACGCACCCGCGGGCTCAATCTGAAGGTATATTTGGGATTGTAACTATTCCAGCCAGCCATACCTCGTGCAATTTCCGGTACACGAACGGACATAAACAAGACGATCGGTCAGCCATGACAATTTTGCACGCACTGTTTCCATGTGATTCTCGCTCGGTCAGTATGATTCTAACGTTTATAGATTGAATATCATTCATGTAACAATGAACGTTATTGTTGCGGAAAGAAATTTCATGTACGACAAATTACGAAATACCCGTAGTTTACAGTGGTTAGCGAGCTTCACCTGCTTCACCGGGCAGTTCCGCACGTGGGCTCTAGCCTCTACCGTTCACACTCACACTTTCCGATCACGAACACCATTCCAAGGGCCAACAATACCCAGATACCACGTTAATGTGACTAGATGCCTGCAGTTTGGTTGGATAGATCTATCGATTACCAATGATTTTTTTAAATGTATTTCCCTACGTTCATTAAAACCGTATCGACTATTGCCTAGGGCTTTTGCTGTCATCTGTCAGATGTAAACATTGCCTAATCCGCTCCGGTATCACAATAACCCAAACAGACTTCAGACTTTATGCCCTGTAACTAACAATGTTGTATGGTGGACTATGACACTAGCCACCCCTAGTCTAGTGTCATAGTACACCATATAAGTTATAACTACTCTGGTGGTAGTGTGTTAGTGGGGTGGGGTTACTCTTTCAATGTTTTTTCAAAGGTTGAAGATTGATAATTTGCTTTCAACATTCTTGAATAATATACTTATTTGCATCAGTAATGTGACCTTTAACCTACCTTCTAAAGTACTTGGAAATAGCATGATCTGCTAATATTATGTATCATTGTAATACACTAAAACATGAATTCTTTATTACATTCCTATAAGTTTGATTATGTGTTATATGATAGTCACAACTTTTTGTTATCAATAAGTCAGGAGAATGATCCTATCTCTATCTCAATCAATATAGCTATCCAAAACAAAGTGTGCTAGTTTTAGCTGCCAGCCAAGTTCAACAGTGGCTTGCCAAATAATTAGAACCTAGGTGGGTTTTTGAAGTCCAGAGCCTCTTTTGTCAGGTATCTGCCACATCAATATTGGTAGTAAAATTGTTGTCAATGTTCAATGATCATAGTACAATCACAATCATTTGAATATGTCTGTATAAGCTATAAATGCCATGGTCATCTGTCAGTTAGTCTTAAAAGCTGTGCATCTGATCTAGTGTTGATAGGAGTATTTAAGCATATCTGAAATCCCAAATCACACATGACACAGTAACAGTTTTGCCCTGTCAATCTGTCTGCTTGTAAACATTTGGTGTCACATTTTCTTAATAATGTAAGTCACTCATATATTGATTGTGACATTATTGAAAAAATATTTCTTAGCTATGTTAACCAATAGGGAATACCTGTCTCAAATTAAACATGAACCACTCTTATATTGATGATCACTTACAAAGTAAATATCAGGGCTGCATGACCTTTTGTTCCTGAGTGATTTACTCAATGGGGATTAATTCTTGATGGCACGTTTTTCTTATAATGCAGCTTGCAACTTTCACATTGACCAAATCTTGCAAACTTTAACTCATAGCTTTATGGCTCTTGACCTCTGACTTGCTAAATAAGAGCAAATTAAAATTGCTTGTTCCAGGAAAATATAGCTAAGTTATTATTAGCTCATGGGTGTTAGGGTGAATCATTTCTTAATAACTTAAATAATTAGCTTAAATGCTAAAACTTTTTGCATACTTGGGATTGACTGTTGTTGCTAGACAAGTGGGTTTGGGAGTTATTATTTCATCCTGGTGTGTCATTGAATACAAAGATATACAATTAAAGCTATGATTAAATGCTGTCAAAGCAGCAGAGTTCAATAGCCATAGGTCTTCTGTCTTATTGTTTAGGCAGTGAGATTGACTGGGTGTTTGTGATGACATTTTTGCTCAGCAGCACTCACAATCTGGTAGTGATTAACTGCTTTACCTCCTGTTTCTGGGTTTAATATTATGGACCCAGTATCTCAATTGAATCATATTGGAGATTAATATCCTCTGTGTTGGTTAATCTGCCCAATTTAGGAAATTTATTTTTTTCAAGATGGGCGACAGTATCAGCTGTCCAAACATCTCAATTATGCTCATCTATCTCTGCAAGACACCTCCTCATATCAAATGGAGCCATGTCTTGCTGTAGGGCCACTAGGCTCTTGCTAAGTGAAGAGAAATATTCTTTAGTCTTTTCATTTCATGACATTTGGTGATTTGATATAAATGAATAGTTAAAGATAAGAATAGTGAGGAGGTCATGTGGCTTCATCTACATTACTGACAGTAATGTAGATGAAGCCTCATGACCTCCTCACTATTCTACATAATGAGTTGCATGTGCAATATTAAGGTCCATGTGCTTAACCACCATGAAAACAAATTTTATGTTAATAGTAAATTCACAACTTCATCAATATTGTGGTTTCATCAGTTTTGTGGCTTTACAATATTGTGGCTTCACCAATATTGTGGCTTCACAAATACTGTGGCTTCAATAATATTGTGGCTTCATCAATATTGTAGTTTTCACTAATGTTATGACTTAACCAGTGTTGTGGCTTTACCAATATTTGAGGCTTCACAAATACTGTGGCATCACCAATGTTGTGGCTTCACTAGTGTTGTGTTTTCACACACCAATGTTGTGGCTTCACCAATTCTGTGGCTTCATCAATATTTTGGCTTCACCAGTGTTGTGTTGGCTTCACCAGTGTTGTGGCTTTAACCAATATTGAGGCTTCACAAATACTGTGGCATCACCAATGTTGTGGCTTCACCAGTGTTGTGTTTTTCACCAATGTTGTGGCTTCACCAATACTGTTGCTTCATCAATATTTTGGCTTCACAAATGTTGTGGCTTCACCAGTGTTGTGCTTTTACCATTATTGTGGCTTTGCAAATACTGTGGCATCACCAATGTGGCTTCACCAGTGTTGTGTTTTCACTAATGTTGTTGCTTCACACAATACTGTGGCTACATTAATATTTCGGCTTCAACATTGTTGCGGCTTTCATCAGTGTTGTGGATTTAATGATATTGTGGCTTCATCAATATTGTGACTTCACAAGCAATATTGTGGCTTTACCAATATTGTTGCTTTACAAATACTGTGGCATCCCCAATGCTATGGCTTCATAACATTTTAGCTTCAACATTGTGGCCTCACCAGTGTTATGGATTCAATGATATTGTGGCTTCATCAATATTGTGACATCAATATTGTGGCTTCACCAATACTTTGGCTTCTCCAATGTTGTGGCTCTATTAATACTGTGGCTTCACCAATATTGTGACTTCATCAATATTGTGGCTTTACACATCTGTGGCTTTTCCAATACTGTGGCATCATCAATATCGTGACTTAACCAATATTGTGGCTTCACCAATACTGTGGCTTCATCAATTTCTTGGCTTCAACAGTGTTGTGGCTTCACCAGTGTTGTGGATTCAATGATATTGTGGCTTCATAAATATTGTGACATCAATATTGTGGCTTCACCAATACTGTGGCTTCACCAATGTTGTGGCTTCACCAATACTTTGGCTTCACCAATATTGTGGCTTCACTAATACTTTGGCTTCACCAATATTGTGGCTTCATCAATATTGTGGCTTTACCAATTCTGTGGCTTCTTCAATACTGTAGCTTCATCAATATTTTGGCTTCACCAATGTTGTGGCCTTACCAATATTGAGGCTTCACAAATACTGTGGCTTCACCAGTGTTGTGGCTTCACCAATACTGTGGTTTCACCAGTGTTGTGTCTCCATAAATATTTTGGCTTCACCAATGTTGTGGCTTCACAAGTGTTGTGGCTTTACCAATATTGTGGCTTTACCAATATTGTGGCTTCACAAATAATGTGGCATCACCAAGTTGTGGCTCTACCAGTGTTTGTGTTTTAACCAATGTTGTGACTTCAACAATATTTTAGCTTCAAACATTGTTGTGGCCTCACCAGTGTTGTGGATTCAATGATATTGTGGCTTCATCAATATTGTGACATCAATATTGTGGCTTCACTAATACTGTGGCTCCCTCAATATTGTGGCCTTTACCTATACTGTGGCTTCTCCAATACTGTGGCTTCATCAATATTTGGCTTCACAAGTTTTGAGGAGTTACCAATGTTGTGGCTGCATCAATATTTTGACTTCATCAATATTGTGGCTTCACCCATTCTTTGGCTTCATCAATATTTTGACTTCATCAGTATTGTGGCTTCATCAATACTGTTCCTTTTCCAATAATGTGGCTTCATCAATATTTTGGCTTCACCAGTGTTGTGGTTTCACCAATATTGTGGCTTCATCAATATTGTGGCTTCATCAATATTGTGACTTCACCAATTTTGTGGCTTCACCAGTGTTGTGGCTTCATCAGTATTTTGGCTTCACCAATGTTGTAGCTTCATCAATGTTATCCCTTCATCCAAATTTTGGCTTCACCAATGTTGTCGCGTCACCAGTGTTGTGGCTTTTACCAATATTTTGGCTTTTACCAGTGGCTTCACCAATGTTGTGGGCTTTAGCTGTGTTGTGACTTCACCAATGTTGTGGCTTCAGCAATATTAAAACTTCATCAATATTGTGGCTTCAACAATACTGTGGCTTCACCAATATTGTGGCTTCACCAATACTGTGGCTTCACCAATACTGTGGCTTCACCAATTTTGTGACTTCGTCAATGTTGTGGCTTCATCAATGTTGTGGCTTCATCAATGTTTTGGCTTCTCTTGTTTATCATATTCTGTTGAGATATATCAATCACTGGGGCTTAAAAAAGACATATTATGTCAAATGTAATTTTGTTAAAAAACCATCAGAATGACCAAAATGACCGAAACAATGAGTATTATCTGTATTTGTTGTGTGTGGGGTATGGCTTCAACAATCTGTTAATGTAGAAGTTTTTTATCAGAAGTTCTGTTTACCCAGTATGACTGTTAAGCTCCACCTGGTCCTGATTGATGGTCTTGCAGTTATGATGTATGCACCTGTGTATAGTGTCTCATTGTTGTACACCTAATCTGCTCTGTATTTATCTGCAATTCATATCAATTCATATCCCTCCTCATCGCCAGCCAGCATGACACAGACCTGGGGTTCTTTTTATTACCAGCCAGTTGTTACACTGACCTGGGTTCTTGTCACCAGCCCAGTATGTCACCGACCTGGGGTTCTCCTAACATGGCATCATTTTTGTTTGGAGGGGTAGTATTTCTTGAGGCCAGTTAACATTTAAAATGGCCACCCGTCACCAGGACAGGTCAGGACGGGTGGCCATTTTAGTTCAGTTCCAGCCCTGTTACTGATGACTGAACTAAGCTCTCTGGGCTGTAGACTTATTCTGAACATCTGGCTTTGTCACATAATCAACTCCAGATGAACATCAGATATGTATGTCCTCATATTCACTATATACTGATTTTCAGATGTGTACAATTGTAAATGTGACCTCGGGTTAAGGGTGAAGAGAGCTGGCTTATGTGGATGAGACACCATTTTATTAAGTGACAGAAGGAAGTGCACCATAGCCAACCCAGGGGAGCAGTCAAGCATTGAATTCTAGTATATTTATCAATGCTAAGCTCCATAGCAACCTTCCTGGTGGTCACTAGTCAATGCCTGTTATCTGGATACCCAGAAAGAGAATGTTAAAGTTGCCATCAGTGGTCAATGAATGAAGATAACATTAATTATTGATGGGTGGGCGGTTTGTTATTGGTTATATAATTGCAGTGCATATTGATAATATCAGGCTTATGATGTGTTTTACCAATATTCTAATAGTTTATATTCAAATGTAGATTCAGTTTCTGCCACACGAGAGGGATTAGTTTTTACTTCCTTTACTTAATTACAAGAGATTGATTCATGTGACATGTTGTATTGATACTCAACCTTATCAGGTTGGTAAGAATTAATGTTGTGTAATGTTTTACATAGACTTTCCTTTAGTTCTTATGATATAAGACTGATTGGCAGTTTGACAAGTTAACTTTGTGTGTGTAACAGAATGTGCAACTATAGCTGGGGCACAGCAGGAGAATCATCTTTAGCTGAATCATATGGACAAGCTGTTGTATGGATTTACTAATTGTGTCCTAATGGAAACCCACCAAGACTGGCCCGATTGAAAGTTATTACTGATAGTGCAACATAAGACGCTGTTGTCAAAGTTCCTGCTGATCATGTTCAAATTTATCCGTAGATATGCTTTGCTTGATAATGATATCCTGATAATTGATTTCCTTATATTGTTAACCCTTATGAGGTCAATACATTCAGTCCATTAAGTCAATTTATTCAGCTGAATCAACTCTGAATGCCTTTATTGTGGATACATTTTTTGTAGAATTTAAGTGACCCTAGATAGGCAAGTGAACAGCAATCAAAGTTTAATCATCAACAAATTAAATTCATCCTCTGCCTACTCCTGACCTTAAGAAATCCTTCAGCACATTGCCTGCAGATGCTGCTGGTTTTTTTTCATTTTGTTACTACATGTTATTATGTGGCAAACTGAATAAAGGTGATATATTTAAAGCTTAAAGATTGTTTAATCCATGTTTTAATCATGGTGTCCTGAGGGGATTTATATCGTTCACACTAAAAGATGGGATTCAGTTTAATTCTCAAAATAAATATAATGTAAGGCAAGACAATGATGCTCTTTCATGAACAGATAAAACATGTAATAAAGAATGCACAATTAATCAATTGGAGGTCAGTTTGACACTTGATGAAGCAAATTGTGAATAGATGCATGAACATATGCAATTGGACACATCATTATATGACATGCACATACTTTGTGTTCTGTTGCCTAAACTTCTCGGCTGGTTTGCATTATTGCAGTTAATATTTAACAATTCGAAAATAAATTATTGAACCATATAATATAAGAGCGAGAAATGGGTTCATAACGCTATGTGATGCTGCCTCCACTGGTCCGTGTCATTCAGTGTATAGCTAGCTAGCTGATCAGAACTTCACAGAAGCCTGTCAACGCGACCGATTTGGGAAACACCCAAATAGCTTCAGTCGAAAGTCATTTTCTCTCAAATTACCATATCTTATTCGCCTTTCATTTACTATATATAAACACTTCTTCTTTCATTTAATTGGAACTGATTTAAGTTTACACCTTGTTTTTTTGTTGTTTGCAAAACCAAATTTAAGCGGATTTTGCAACTTTGGCCAAGTGCGGCAAAACTGTCGCCATGTCGCACGGAGATTAATAGTGACAGCTGTTTGGACTCTCCCGAGTCAAGGGACGAGGGATGTTGTCCGACATCGTTGACATACAGATTACAGTGTTCAGAGTGGTTAAATAACATTAATCTGCCCAGAGCAATCGAAATGTATAATAGTTACAGCAATTACTTCAATGATGGCAGTTTAATTATCCATGAATCAGAATATAAATACGTTAAAATATATGACCTACGAGCATTTTTGACTTGGAATCGTCCGTGCTCCAATATTAGAGACGACAATCTTCAGAATGTTTGGTATCACTAATTCTTGTTAAAACTCGCAGTACCTAAGTATAAACTTGTAACCAAATTAATAACGGGTACGTTGAAGAACTCCCTTCCTTAAAATAGGTGACTTTAATGCATATTTTCTCCGTTCGAACGGTACGCCTGCCGCTCGGCAAGGTTCGGAACTTTTCGGACCAAGACATTGCGTCAGCATTTCGTGGAATCGCGCCGATAATTTAGCTTCACTTTTTTCTTCATGGCTCGTTGAATATTGTGAATGTACATTTCGAATTATGTTTAAACAATGCGAAATCGAAAAAAGTTTCTTTCGGTTCCCGAAAGACCTAAAAACGCGCAATACTTTGTGCAAGCTTGTGTGTAGGAATTAAATTTAAGTCGTTTATGGTTTCATTGACCTAAGCTTTTTCATTGTAACCCAAGGTTGTATAAACGATGGTCTGTCAGTAGTAGGTTGGTTGGGATAATAAATGTTGGTAATATCGGAAGGCAAAAGGGCTGGTCGGCTCATTTGTTTATTCTAATCGCCAATATGGGTAGATATGTAAAATGGTCAAAATGGTTGGTTATATAAAAAGGCCAAAATGGTTGGTTTTATAAAAAAAGTTCCAAAATGGTTGGTTTTTTGCATGACAAAACTATCATGACTATTTTGGTACAACCATTTTGGCCTAGGATTTTTATAATCTTCTAAAATAAGTTTTGAATGAATATATTAACTGAAAGCTGTACAAGGCAGATGTATAATGTTTTGCATCCGTGATATCACATAATTTGAGCTCCCAAAAGCGAAATAATCGAATGACCCAAAATGGTCGGTTTTGTCGATATTGTCCAAAATGGTTGCAATTGTGAGTATATATATATATATATATATATATATATATATATATATATATATATATATATATATATATATATATATATATATATATAGATATATATATATATATATATATATATATATATATGGGTGTGTGTTTATCTATAAAATATATATATGTGTGTGAATGCAAATTTGTATACATATATCAACACTTATATGTATATATATATTTATATATATATATACATATATATATACCCATGCATATGTATATATATAAATATATATATATATATATATATATATATATATATATATATATATATACATATGACTATGTATACACATGCGTTTAAATGCAAATTTGTGCATACATCAACTCATATATATATATATATATATATATATATATATATATATATATATATATATTATATATATCTATATATATATATATATATATATATATATATATATATATATATATATATATATATATATGCCGCAATAGAGTGCATTATGGCGTGATAGCTATCTATTATTGGAATTCGATCATCGAAGATCGCTGCATGCCCCTCATCGAATGTTGCAGGTGGATTATCAAACTGTTCTATTCACAATGGGAACACATAATCACTCGAAGAAAACGTAACATTAATTGAGGCGATGATACAAGGATATTCTTGATTGCGCAGCAAATATGACGTCATCATGATGAACTCGAAATTTGCTCTATGTCATTTTCTCCACCGGTGATAGACCATCCAACAATAACATAAGTACCAAAGTAGCAGCTTCATTGGCGCACTATGGATCTATGACCTCACTGATAGCGACGGATCGATGGCCTAATGAAAGCAAGGATGCAAGCTTAAATTTATGTAATGTCTACCTGTTGCGCCACCTGCGATAACGTTCGTCACTCGGTGTTCCACTCTCACTTAGACTCAATTGACACTCAACGGCTGAGGAAACGAAACATTAAAGATGCTGGTGCAGCCTATGAGTGATAAAAGTTCTGAGCATAGAAATACAACGTTGAAAATAAATCAACCGACTATTTCGCTGTGAGTAGGTTGAATGTGATTCAGCCATCAAATTACTTTGCTAATTATGTTATTGTTGGATGGTTTATCAGTATATTTGTAAAACGTATTGCGTCATCCATACTAAGTTTGTAATGTTTGTTTGTTTGTTTGTATGAATTTAAGTCGTTTATGGTTTCATTGACCTTCTACGACTGAGGTTGTAATAAGTATAACACAGTGTGATATAGATTGGTTAACGCAGAATAAGTGGGTGTTGATTTTCTAACTGAGCTAACATTTTTTAGGGGGGATAGTTACATACATATGCCTTGTGCTACTACTCCAAGAGACGATGCAATTTACTTAGCGTGGCACAGGAATAATCTCGATGGTTGATTTATGCTATCGCAGCGAGGGATAGTTGCGGCATTAGGTATTTGTTAACCGTGAGTATGAGTAACTCGGATCCTGTAATTTACATTTAACGTATAGTTTTTTGTATGATACTGAAATAAGCTATATACCTAGTCTAATGGCGTACAAATATTCATTTTGTTTCATGCGGTTGTCAGAAATTGAATAAATCAAATTATATAACTTTCA
>JAXDRA010000863.1:0-25130 GCA_034190875.2 Urechis unicinctus
TTTCTCAAGAGTTTTCCTTATGGTCTTGAGATAAAATAGCCTGTACGATATTGGTGGTGATGTGAATACAATGGAAACGGAGCGAGAAGAAAGTACAAAAAAGAAGAAGAAAGGACGTCCACTCACTACCTATATCAATTCATTGCTTCAAGTATTGGAGAAACTGAAACGGTATGGTGCTTCTCTACCTATTGTAAGTTACAATAGTGCACAATTTGACTTGGGCTGCTTTGGCTCGTCATGGCCAAATATATTTGGCTTCATGAAGAAGAAGGTAAGCGCAGATGCTGAAGTGGAATCGGAGGAAGTCAATGACCGCGTGAATGTCACCATTGATCACAATGAAGGCGGTGAACAGGTGGCCAAAAAGGATAAGGCAATGCTAACCTACCGTTGCGTACGTGACAAGGTAGACTTTACACCAAATATTATTGGGAAGAGTAAAGTATACAAACAAACTGTCACAGGAAGTGGCCTCAAGTTCTTGGATTTGATGAATTATGTTCCTGCCAAAACCAGTTTGGATAAACTGGTCAAATCATATGGACTGACAGAACAAAAGGGTTTCTTCCCCTACTCTACGTTATCCAGAGATGATTTTCACTCCATTACAATGAAATTGGATTGGAAGACATATAACTATTTTGTAGACGATCTTCGCACACCTCCATACCGCCCTCAGGGACATCTATTAGAAAGAGACTGGAGTGATTATTCGTCAGAAATATTCAAACATGTACATCAACCTGTGATATATAAGATGGCCAAGGATATTGCATTGACGAAAGATACTCCTACCAGAGCTGACTTCGAAAAAGAAAAAAAACAAATGGCTTGATATATTGGGCTACAATAGTGTGTGTATTCAAAAATGCACCACGCGTGATACTGAAGATGTTCTGATGCTCCAAGCTTCCTACCTCACCAGCCAAGAATCACTTAAACATGTGAACTATCACTGGTTGAATAAGGAAATAAGCAGTGATGAAGGACGAAAGACAAGGAAGGAACGATTTGAACGACGACGTATCACAACTGGTGTAGAGAACCTACATAAGTATGTAGTGAACTTATGTAAAGAAGAGAATATACACACTATGTTCAGTAATCCACTTAACGAAAAACTGTGATGACTCCGGCCAGCAAGGCGTGTGTATAACGCCGGGATGAGGGATGATGATAAAACAACGTTCACATTCGTACACATCAACGGTTTGGGTTTTAAGCAAACCCGGCATTGCCTTTTTCTTTTCTGTCTCTTCCTTCTTTTTTTTTTTTTTTCTTTCTTCTTTCTTCTCAATCTCGATCACGTCGGGGTCACCAATTAATATCGCGCCTTGGGGTAAGGCTAAGATATTATTGTTTCTTCTCTTATTGCGCGTTCGTTTTACTTCTATTTACCAACACGGTTTTAGGTGCACAGGTAAACGAAGGACTCCATTTTCAAACTAAAGTTGGTTTATTTCTTATTTTACTCCACCGCACAAAGTAGAAGTACTTCAGTCTCTTCTGAAGCCTATTGGGAAGTTGGCGAGAGTCAGCCTCTTTTGGAGTCTGGCTGTCTTCCCTCCGTGGCTTCGATGGACGTATGTGATAATGTGCGAACTGTGTCAAACAAATACGGTAAGCGGTTGTTGAAAGATGGCTGGGAAGGCAGAACCACCACCATAGTGTCTACTGTGGTACACCGACCAAGAAAAGACGAATAAACGAATTAAAAAGAGAGATTCGTGCCAAGCGCAGTCAGCAGAATACGTTAACCACCATGAGCAAGGTGTCTGATAACAATGGAGATGTGTCAGAGTGACAGTCAGCAGTACATGGTTAACCACCATGTGCTGAAGCAGCTGCAGGATATCATATAACCAGTATATCATAGCTGAGTGACAGGACTGTCGGCGCAACTGGAAATGTATATGATATGGTGATATGTATTACTGTGATACTGGACATATTATATCAGGGACAATGCCTTGTGTGTTGTGTACTATTTGACTGTGATATAAGTTATTACTTTTTTCAGTACCCAACAAACAGTAAGCATGGCGCGGTCATATACATGTGGTCACTGTAAGGACGTTTTTTATCGACGTAATTTCTTCACTGAACATGTTAATAGACATAGAAAAGGCAATGGTAAATTGCAGTGTCCTGATTGTCCAAGGGAGTTTGCACAAAATAGTAAACTTCTACAACACAGACTTCGTGTCCACCCTCAAGGTCAATCTCAAGCTCGAAGACCACTTGTTGCACCACAATATTTGATGACATTGGCGGAGAAAAACAGGTTGAAGTTACAGTACTTAGAAACTGCAAGACGATTATTTCCTAATGAGGTGAAAGCAGTTGAAAAGTACGAGGAGAGTTCACCGACAATATTCACATCAAGAATAAGTGGAAATATGGTGTCTAGGTATAATATTCCGCTCACTCCTAGAGATCCTGCAGATAAAAATGGACTGAGACTGAAATTATGAATGGATTCGAAAGAGTCAATTTATTGAAAATGAAGGAATACAAAGTATCCATTTTTAACCGGCGGTATTGCGAACCATTTGGATGAGGATGGGGAAGTTACTAACAGTGAGTACATATATCCTTCCATGAACACATGCCTGTTTCCATCGGACCCTATAACAAATTCAAAGCAGATCATTATAACTGACAAGAACTCTGCTCTTACTCAAGTACGCGATGTGATAAGTGAGCGTGATTTCGTGGAATGTATAACACGAAGTGCCACTCGTGAAGACACGAAAACAAATTTAGTATTCTTCACACAAGTTCATATAAAAGTTCATTTGCACCGTTGTTTGTCAAAGGAATTCTGCCAGGGGAAAGAAATCCACAATTACGTGGTGTGCTGAACTGCCGAAAAGTCCTACTTACAACACCACACCTGAGATGTCTGATCAACCTAGGATGCACAATATCAAAGGTATACCAAACATGGGAATTCCGAGCCAGCAACTGTCTAAAGTCCTTTATTGACGACATCGTCTATGAAAGACGAAAGGGTGACATGCCAGGAGGAAATAGCTTACAAGCTAACACCTATAAGCTCACAAGTACAAAAATAGCAATCCAATGTACATATTCAAACTTCTCCCACCTCAGTGACGAAGAAATAGATCATTTCGATTGGGCTAGAAAAAGTAGGAATGAGTTCAGACTGAAAGTAATGAATAAGAAAACGGTATTCTCAATTGAAGATGTGAATGAACCACGTGACAAAAATGTCGTCGAAAGTGTCGACGAAAGTGATGAGGACCTCTTAAATGTCGTCGAAAGTGATGAGGACCTCTTTGACAGCGAGAAAGAATACCCCAAAGTCAATGCCTGTAAGTGTTAATAACTTATTATTATTGTATGTATATAATAAATGTAATGTGTTATATGTGTTGTTTCAGTCGAAGTGGAAAAAACGAGCTCTTCAATTGCAAAGTGGCCCGTATGCAAAACGACGTCAAAGTGGAGCAGTTCACATAGATTTGGAACCACACCGTACTTCAACCCCTGAGCCACCAAGTGGGCCAGTGGACAAAAAGCCATTTACACCAGCTGTAAATGATATAGAACTACAATGCAGCCAGTATTCTTTGATTATAACAACATCTGTGAAAAATGAACCTGATGAAAAAGAGCGGATGCTTACACGCAGAGAATTAGACTTTCAAACCAATGAAGCATTAACCGAAGCTCTTCCGAATTTCTGTAAATCATTCTGTTAATATTTCTTGTCTCTGTGAGACGCATGTATAGAGACAAATAAACAATGCAATTTATATAATATACAGTCTATTTTATTTGTCTTACATGATAGTGCACTACACTTTAGAAAGAAGACATGCTGCAGTTGTTTATTAAATACCCAATTGATCTTTTATACTGGCTCCCAGCGCATTTTTAAAACTGAATTTCTTTTTTTTTTTCGTGTTTAGCTTTTACACCTTCAAATATAAGCGACGGTAGCAAGCCTCCAACTTGATTTATCTTTTTACATAGTCTTGATTTCAGTCGTTTATTAATTCTTCTTTTTATATTCATGGAGAGTGTGTTTATAAAGCCTCCAACTTGATTTCTCTTTTTACGTGGTCTTGATTTCTTCTTTGAATTGACTCCCACATGTCTGCCACGACTAGCTCTTTTCATAATTCACGTCTTGACTGTTGACAAAAGCGAGTAGATCTGATGAGGAAGCAGGCGGCTTTCTTTATGAACAATTATGTGCATACAGGTCTTTATGACTTACTGGTCTTCTTAAATACTCTATAATATGTTTGCGAACCATGATGAATGGTCGGACTCGTCATTGGTTCATTAATCTGTTTAATTCTCGTCGACCTCTTCGGTCTGCGAGGACCTTTTCTGCCGCGTTTAATTCTCCTCATAATCTACGTCTATACTGCTAATAAAACCAGTCACCAATTGAGTTAATTCAGGATTTTTCTCAAGAGTTTTCCTTATGGTCTTGAGATAAAATAGCCTGTACGATATTGGTGGTGATGTGAATACAATGGAAACGGAGCGAGAAGAAAGTACAAAAAAAAGAAGAAGAAAGGACGTCCACTCACTACCTATATCAATTCATTGCTTCAAGTATTGGAGAAACTGAAACGGTATGGTGCTTCTCTACCTATTGTAAGTTACAATAGTGCACAATTTGACTTGGGCTGCTTTGGCTCGTCATGGCCAAATATATTTGGCTTCATGAAGAAGAAGGTAAGCGCAGATGCTGAAGTGGAATCGGAGGAAGTCAATGACCGCGTGAATGTCACCATTGATCACAATGAAGGCGGTGAACAGGTGGCCAAAAAGGATAAGGCAATGCTAACCTACCGTTGCGTACGTGACAAGGTAGACTTTACACCAAATATTATTGGGAAGAGTAAAGTATACAAACAAACTGTCACAGGAAGTGGCCTCAAGTTCTTGGATTTGATGAATTATGTTCCTGCCAAAACCAGTTTGGATAAACTGGTCAAATCATATGGACTGACAGAACAAAAGGGTTTCTTCCCCTACTCTACGTTATCCAGAGATGATTTTCACTCCATTACAATGAAATTGGATTGGAAGACATATAACTATTTTGTAGACGATCTTCGCACACCTCCATACCGCCCTCAGGGACATCTATTAGAAAGAGACTGGAGTGATTATTCGTCAGAAATATTCAAACATGTACATCAACCTGTGATATATAAGATGGCCAAGGATATTGCATTGACGAAAGATACTCCTACCAGAGCTGACTTCGAAAAAGAAAAAAACAAATGGCTTGATATATTGGGCTACAATAGTGTGTGTATTCAAAAATGCACCACGCGTGATACTGAAGATGTTCTGATGCTCCAAGCTTCCTACCTCACCAGCCAAGAATCACTTAAACATGTGAACTATCACTGGTTGAATAAGGAAATAAGCAGTGATGAAGGACGAAAGACAAGGAAGGAACGATTTGAACGACGGACGTATCACAACTGGTGTAGAGAACCTACATAAGTATGTAGTGAACTTATGTAAAGAAGAGAATATACACACTATGTTCAGTAATCCACTTAACGAAAAACTGTGATGACTCCGGCCAGCAAGGCGTGTGTATAACGCCGGGATGAGGGATGATGATAAAACAACGTTCACATTCGTACACATCAACGGTTTGGGTTTTAAGCAAACCCGGCATTGCCTTTTTCTTTTCTGTCTCTTCCTTCTTTTCTTTTTTTTTCTTTCTTCTTTCTTCTCAATCTCGATCACGTCGGGGTCACCAATTAATATCGCGCCTTGGGGTAAGGCTAAGATATTATTGTTTCTTCTCTTATTGCGCGTTCGTTTTACTTCTATTTACCAACACGGTTTTAGGTGCACAGGTAAACGAAGGACTCCATTTTCAAACTAAAGTTGGTTTATTTTCTTATTTTACTCCACCGCACAAAGTAGAAGTACTTCAGTCTCTTCTGAAGCCTATTGGGAAAGTTGGCGAGAGTCAGCCTCTTTTGGAGTCTGGCTGTCTTCCCTCCGTGGCTTCGATGGACGTATGTGATAATGTGCGAACTGTGTCAAACAAATACGGTAAGCGGTTGTTGAAAGATGGCTGGGAAGGCAGAACCACCACCATAGTGTCTACTGTGGTACACCGACCAAGAAAAGACGAATAAACGAATTAAAAAGAGAGATTCGTGCCAAGCGCAGTCAGCAGAATACGTTAACCACCATGAGCAAGGTGTCTGATAACAATGGAGATGTGTCAGAGTGACAGTCAGCAGTACATGGTTAACCACCATGTGCTGAAGCAGCTGCAGGATATCATATAACCAGTATATCATAGCTGAGTGACAGGACTGTCGGCGCAACTGGAAATGTATATGATATGGTGATATGTATTACTGTGATACTGGACATATTATATCAGGGACAATGCCTTGTGTGTTGTGTACTATTTGACTGTGATATAAGTTATTACTTTTTTCAGTACCCAACAAACAGTAAGCATGGCGCGGTCATATACATGTGGTCACTGTAAGGACGTTTTTTATCGACGTAATTTCTTCACTGAACATGTTAATAGACATAGAAAAGGCAATGGTAAATTGCAGTGTCCTGATTGTCCAAGGGAGTTTGCACAAAATAGTAAACTTCTACAACACAGACTTCGTGTCCACCCTCAAGGTCAATCTCAAGCTCGAAGACCACTTGTTGCACCACAATATTTGATGACATTGGCGGAGAAAAACAGGTTGAAGTTACAGTACTTAGAAACTGCAAGACGATTATTTCCTAATGAGGTGAAAGCAGTTGAAAAGTACGAGGAGAGTTCACCGACAATATTCACATCAAGAATAAGTGGAAATATGGTGTCTAGGTATAATATTCCGCTCACTCCTAGAGATCCTGCAGATAAAAATGGACTGATGACTGAAATTATGAATGGATTCGAAAGAGTCAATTTATTGAAAATGAAGGAATACAAAGTATCCATTTTAACCGGCGGTATTGCGAACCATTTGGATGAGGATGGGGAAGTTACTAACAGTGAGTACATATATCCTTCCATGAACACATGCCTGTTTCCATCGGACCCTATAACAAATTCAAAGCAGATCATTATAACTGACAAGAACTCTGCTCTTACTCAAGTACGCGATGTGATAAGTGAGCGTGATTTCGTGGAATGTATAACACGAAGTGCCACTCGTGAAGACACGAAAACAAATTTAGTATTCTTCACACAAGTTCATATAAAAGTTCATTTGCACCGTTGTTTGTCAAAGGAATTCTGCCAGGGGAAAGAAATCCACAATTACGTGGTGTGCTGAACTGCCGAAAAGTCCTACTTACAACACCACACCTGAGATGTCTGATCAACCTAGGATGCACAATATCAAAGGTATACCAAACATGGGAATTCCGAGCCAGCAACTGTCTAAAGTCCTTTATTGACGACATCGTCTATGAAAGACGAAAGGGTGACATGCCAGGAGGAAATAGCTTACAAGCTAACACCTATAAGCTCACAAGTACAAAAATAGCAATCCAATGTACATATTCAAACTTCTCCCACCTCAGTGACGAAGAAATAGATCATTTCGATTGGGCTAGAAAAAGTAGGAATGAGTTCAGACTGAAAGTAATGAATAAGAAAACGGTATTCTCAATTGAAGATGTGAATGAACCACGTGACAAAAATGTCGTCGAAAGTGTCGACGAAAGTGATGAGGACCTCTTAAATGTCGTCGAAAGTGATGAGGACCTCTTTGACAGCGAGAAAGAATACCCCAAAGTCAATGCCTGTAAGTGTTAATAACTTATTATTATTGTATGTATATAATAAATGTAATGTGTTATATGTGTTGTTTCAGTCGAAGTGGAAAAAAACGAGCTCTTCAATTGCAAAGTGGCCCGTATGCAAAACGACGTCAAAGTGGAGCAGTTCACATAGATTTGGAACCACACCGTACTTCAACCCCTGAGCCACCAAGTGTGGGCCAGTGGACAAAAAGCCATTTACACCAGCTGTAAATGATATAGAACTACAATGCAGCCAGTATTCTTTGATTATAACAACATCTGTGAAAAATGAACCTGATGAAAAAGAGCGGATGCTTACACGCAGAGAATTAGACTTTCAAACCAATGAAGCATTAACCGAAGCTCTTCCGAATTTCTGTAAATCATTCTGTTAATATTTCTTGTCTCTGTGAGACGCATGTATAGAGACAAATAAACAATGCAATTTATATAATATACAGTCTATTTTATTTGTCTTACATGATAGTGCACTACACTTTAGAAAGAAGACATGCTGCAGTTGTTTATTAAATACCCAATTGATCTTTTATACTGGCTCCCAGCGCATTTTTAAAACTGAATTTCCTTTTTTCGTGTTTAGCTTTTACACCTTCAAATATAAGCGACGGTAGCAAGCCTCCAACTTGATTTATCTTTTTACATAGTCTTGATTTCAGTCGTTTATTAATTCTTCTTTTTATATTCATGGAGAGTGTGTTTATAAAGCCTCCAACTTGATTTCTCTTTTTACGTGGTCTTGATTTCTTCTTTGAATTGACTCCCACATGTCTGCCACGACTAGCTCTTTTCATAATTCACGTCTTGACTGTTGACAAAAGCGAGTAGATCTGATGAGGAAGCAGGCGGCTTTCTTTATGAACAATTATGTGCATACAGGTCTTTATGACTTACTGGTCTTCTTAAATACTCTATAATATGTTTGCGAACCATGATGAATGGTCGGACTCGTCATTGGTTCATTAATCTGTTTAATTCTCGTCGACCTCTTCGGTCTGCGAGGACCTTTTCTGCCGCGTTTAATTCTCCTCATAATCTACGTCTATACTGCTAATAAAACCAGTCACCAATTGAGTTAATTCAGGATTTTTCTCAAGAGTTTTCCTTATGGTCTTGAGATAAAATAGCCTGTACGATATTGGTGGTGATGTGAATACAATGGAAACGGAGCGAGAAGAAAGTACAAAAAAGAAGAAGAAAGGACGTCCACTCACTACCTATATCAATTCATTGCTTCAAGTATTGGAGAAACTGAAACGGTATGGTGCTTCTCTACCTATTGTAAGTTACAATAGTGCACAATTTGACTTGGGCTGCTTTGGCTCGTCATGGCCAAATATATTTGGCTTCATGAAGAAGAAGGTAAGCGCAGATGCTGAAGTGGAATCGGAGGAAGTCAATGACCGCGTGAATGTCACCATTGATCACAATGAAGGCGGTGAACAGGTGGCCAAAAAGGATAAGGCAATGCTAACCTACCGTTGCGTACGTGACAAGGTAGACTTTACACCAAATATTATTGGGAAGAGTAAAGTATACAAACAAACTGTCACAGGAAGTGGCCTCAAGTTCTTGGATTTGATGAATTATGTTCCTGCCAAAACCAGTTTGGATAAACTGGTCAAATCATATGGACTGACAGAACAAAAGGGTTTCTTCCCCTACTCTACGTTATATCCAGAGATGATTTTCACTCCATTACAATGAAATTGGATTGGAAGACATATAACTATTTTGTAGACGATCTTCGCACACCTCCATACCGCCCTCAGGGACATCTATTAGAAAGAGACTGGAGTGATTATTCGTCAGAAATATTCAAACATGTACATCAACCTGTGATATATAAGATGGCCAAGGATATTGCATTGACGAAAGATACTCCTACCAGAGCTGACTTCGAAAAAGAAAAAAAACAAATGGCTTGATATATTGGGCTACAATAGTGTGTGTATTCAAAAATGCACCACGCGTGATACTGAAGATGTTCTGATGCTCCAAGCTTCCTACCTCACCAGCCAAGAATCACTTAAACATGTGAACTATCACTGGTTGAATAAGGAAATAAGCAGTGATGAAGGACGAAAGACAAGGAAGGAACGATTTGAACGACGACGTATCACAACTGGTGTAGAGAACCTACATAAGTATGTAGTGAACTTATGTAAAGAAGAGAATATACACACTATGTTCAGTAATCCACTTAACGAAAAACTGTGATGACTCCGGCCAGCAAGGCGTGTGTATAACGCCGGGATGAGGGATGATGATAAAACAACGTTCACATTCGTACACATCAACGGTTTGGGTTTTAAGCAAACCCGGCATTGCCTTTTTCTTTTCTGTCTCTTCCTTCTTTTCTTTTTTTTTTTCTTTCTTCTTTCTTCTCAATCTCGATCACGTCGGGGTCACCAATTAATATCGCGCCTTGGGGTAAGGCTAAGATATTATTGTTTCTTCTCTTATTGCGCGTTCGTTTTACTTCTATTTACCAACACGGTTTTAGGTGCACAGGTAAACGAAGGACTCCATTTTCAAACTAAAGTTGGTTTATTTTCTTATTTTACTCCACCGCACAAAGTAGAAGTACTTCAGTCTCTTCTGAAGCCTATTGGGAAGTTGGCGAGAGTCAGCCTCTTTTGGAGTCTGGCTGTCTTCCCTCCGTGGCTTCGATGGGACGTATGTGATAATGTGCGAACTGTGTCAAACAAATACGGTAAGCGGTTGTTGAAAGATGGCTGGGAAGGCAGAACCACCACCATAGTGTCTACTGTGGTACACCGACCAAGAAAAGACGAATAAACGAATTAAAAAGAGAGATTCGTGCCAAGCGCAGTCAGCAGAATACGTTAACCACCATGAGCAAGGTGTCTGATAACAATGGAGATGTGTCAGAGTGACAGTCAGCAGTACATGGTTAACCACCATGTGCTGAAGCAGCTGCAGGATATCATATAACCAGTATATCATAGCTGAGTGACAGGACTGTCGGCGCAACTGGAAATGTATATGATATGGTGATATGTATTACTGTGATACTGGACATATTATATCAGGGACAATGCCTTGTGTGTTGTGTACTATTTGACTGTGATATAAGTTATTACTTTTTTCAGTACCCAACAAACAGTAAGCATGGCGCGGTCATATACATGTGGTCACTGTAAGGACGTTTTTTATCGACGTAATTTCTTCACTGAACATGTTAATAGACATAGAAAAGGCAATGGTAAATTGCAGTGTCCTGATTGTCCAAGGGAGTTTGCACAAAATAGTAAACTTCTACAACACAGACTTCGTGTCCACCCTCAAGGTCAATCTCAAGCTCGAAGACCACTTGTTGCACCACAATATTTGATGACATTGGCGGAGAAAAAACAGGTTGAAGTTACAGTACTTAGAAACTGCAAGACGATTATTTCCTAATGAGGTGAAAGCAGTTGAAAAGTACGAGGAGAGTTCACCGACAATATTCACATCAAGAATAAGTGGAAATATGGTGTCTAGGTATAATATTCCGCTCACTCCTAGAGATCCTGCAGATAAAAATGGACTGATGACTGAAATTATGAATGGATTCGAAAGAGTCAATTTATTGAAAATGAAGGAATACAAAGTATCCATTTTAACCGGCGGTATTGCGAACCATTTGGATGAGGATGGGGAAGTTACTAACAGTGAGTACATATATCCTTCCATGAACACATGCCTGTTTCCATCGGACCCTATAACAAATTCAAAGCAGATCATTATAACTGACAAGAACTCTGCTCTTACTCAAGTACGCGATGTGATAAGTGAGCGTGATTTCGTGGAATGTATAACACGAAGTGCCACTCGTGAAGACACGAAAACAAATTTAGTATTCTTCACACAAGTTCATATAAAAGTTCATTTGCACCGTTGTTTGTCAAAGGAATTCTGCCAGGGGAAAGAAATCCACAATTACGTGGTGTGCTGAACTGCCGAAAAGTCCTACTTACAACACCACACCTGAGATGTCTGATCAACCTAGGATGCACAATATCAAAGGTATACCAAACATGGGAATTCCGAGCCAGCAACTGTCTAAAGTCCTTTATTGACGACATCGTCTATGAAAGACGAAAGGGTGACATGCCAGGAGGAAATAGCTTACAAGCTAACACCTATAAGCTCACAAGTACAAAAATAGCAATCCAATGTACATATTCAAACTTCTCCCACCTCAGTGACGAAGAAATAGATCATTTCGATTGGGCTAGAAAAAGTAGGAATGAGTTCAGACTGAAAGTAATGAATAAGAAAACGGTATTCTCAATTGAAGATGTGAATGAACCACGTGACAAAAATGTCGTCGAAAGTGTCGACGAAAGTGATGAGGACCTCTTAAATGTCGTCGAAAGTGATGAGGACCTCTTTGACAGCGAGAAAGAATACCCCAAAGTCAATGCCTGTAAGTGTTAATAACTTATTATTATTGTATGTATATAATAAATGTAATGTGTTATATGTGTTGTTTCAGTCGAAGTGGAAAAAACGAGCTCTTCAATTGCAAAGTGGCCCGTATGCAAAACGACGTCAAAGTGGAGCAGTTCACATAGATTTGGAACCACACCGTACTTCAACCCCTGAGCCACCAAGTGGGCCAGTGGACAAAAAGCCATTTACACCAGCTGTAAATGATATAGAACTACAGCAGCCAGTATTCTTTGATTATAACAACATCTGTGAAAAATGAACCTGATGAAAAAGAGCGGATGCTTACACGCAGAGAATTAGACTTTCAAACCAATGAAGCATTAACCGAAGCTCTTCCGAATTTCTGTAAATCATTCTGTTAATATTTCTTGTCTCTGTGAGACGCATGTATAGAGACAAATAAACAATGCAATTTATATAATATACAGTCTATTTTATTTGTCTTACATGATAGTGCACTACACTTTAGAAAGAAGACATGCTGCAGTTGTTTATTAAATACCCAATTGATCTTTTATACTGGCTCCCAGCGCATTTTTAAAACTGAATTTCCTTTTTTTTCGTGTTTAGCTTTTACACCTTCAAATATAAGCGACGGTAGCAAGCCTCCAACTTGATTTATCTTTTTACATAGTCTTGATTTCAGTCGTTTATTAATTCTTCTTTTTATATTCATGGAGAGTGTGTTTATAAAGCCTCCAACTTGATTTCTCTTTTTACGTGGTCTTGATTTCTTCTTTGAATTGACTCCCACATGTCTGCCACGACTAGCTCTTTTCATAATTCACGTCTTGACTGTTGACAAAAGCGAGTAGATCTGATGAGGAAGCAGGCGGCTTTCTTTATGAACAATTATGTGCATACAGGTCTTTATGACTTACTGGTCTTCTTAAATACTCTATAATATGTTTGCGAACCATGATGAATGGTCGGACTCGTCATTGGTTCATTAATCTGTTTAATTCTCGTCGACCTCTTCGGTCTGCGAGGACCTTTTCTGCCGCGTTTAATTCTCCTCATAATCTACGTCTATACTGCTAATAAAACCAGTCACCAATTGAGTTAATTCAGGATTTTTCTCAAGAGTTTTCCTTATGGTCTTGAGATAAAATAGCCTGTACGATATTGGTGGTGATGTGAATACAATGGAAACGGAGCGAGAAGAAAGTACAAAAAAGAAGAAGAAAGGACGTCCACTCACTACCTATATCAATTCATTGCTTCAAGTATTGGAGAAACTGAAACGGTATGGTGCTTCTCTACCTATTGTAAGTTACAATAGTGCACAATTTGACTTGGGCTGCTTTGGCTCGTCATGGCCAAATATATTTGGCTTCATGAAGAAGAAGGTAAGCGCAGATGCTGAAGTGGAATCGGAGGAAGTCAATGACCGCGTGAATGTCACCATTGATCACAATGAAGGCGGTGAACAGGTGGCCAAAAAGGATAAGGCAATGCTAACCTACCGTTGCGTACGTGACAAGGTAGACTTTACACCAAATATTATTGGGAAGAGTAAAGTATACAAACAAACTGTCACAGGAAGTGGCCTCAAGTTCTTGGATTTGATGAATTATGTTCCTGCCAAAACCAGTTTGGATAAACTGGTCAAATCATATGGACTGACAGAACAAAAGGGTTTCTTCCCCTACTCTACGTTATCCAGAGATGATTTTCACTCCATTACAATGAAATTGGATTGGAAGACATATAACTATTTGTAGACGATCTTCGCACACCTCCATACCGCCCTCAGGGACATCTATTAGAAAGAGACTGGAGTGATTATTCGTCAGAAATATTCAAACATGTACATCAACCTGTGATATATAAGATGGCCAAGGATATTGCATTGACGAAAGATACTCCTACCAGAGCTGACTTCGAAAAAGAAAAAAACAAATGGCTTGATATATTGGGCTACAATAGTGTGTGTATTCAAAAATGCACCACGCGTGATACTGAAGATGTTCTGATGCTCCAAGCTTCCTACCTCACCAGCCAAGAATCACTTAAACATGTGAACTATCACTGGTTGAATAAGGAAATAAGCAGTGATGAAGGACGAAAGACAAGGAAGGAACGATTTGAACGACGACGTATCACAACTGGTGTAGAGAACCTACATAAGTATGTAGTGAACTTATGTAAAGAAGAGAATATACACACTATGTTCAGTAATCCACTTAACGAAAAACTGTGATGACTCCGGCCAGCAAGGCGTGTGTATAACGCCGGGATGAGGGATGATGATAAAACAACGTTCACATTCGTACACATCAACGGTTTGGGTTTTAAGCAAACCCGGCATTGCCTTTTTCTTTTTCTCTCTCTTCTTCTTCTTTTTTTTTTTTTTTTTTCTTCTTTCTTCTCAATCTCGATCACGTCGGGGTCACCAATTAATATCGCGCCTTGGGGTAAGGCTAAGATATTATTGTTTCTTCTCTTATTGCGCGTTCGTTTTACTTCTATTTACCAACACGGTTTTAGGTGCACAGGTAAACGAAGGACTCCATTTTCAAACTAAAGTTGGTTTATTTTCTTATTTTACTCCACCGCACAAAGTAGAAGTACTTCAGTCTCTTCTGAAGCCTATTGGGAAGTTGGCGAGAGTCAGCCTCTTTTGGAGTCTGGCTGTCTTCCCTCCGTGGCTTCGATGGACGTATGTGATAATGTGCGAACTGTGTCAAACAAATACGGTAAGCGGTTGTTGAAAGATGGCTGGGAAGGCAGAACCACCACCATAGTGTCTACTGTGGTACACCGACCAAGAAAAGACGAATAAACGAATTAAAAAGAGAGATTCGTGCCAAGCGCAGTCAGCAGAATACGTTAACCACCATGAGCAAGGTGTCTGATAACAATGGAGATGTGTCAGAGTGACAGTCAGCAGTACATGGTTAACCACCATGTGCTGAAGCAGCTGCAGGATATCATATAACCAGTATATCATAGCTGAGTGACAGGACTGTCGGCGCAACTGGAAATGTATATGATATGGTGATATGTATTACTGTGATACTGGACATATTATATCAGGGACAATGCCTTGTGTGTTGTGTACTATTTGACTGTGATATAAGTTATTACTTTTTTCAGTACCCAACAAACAGTAAGCATGGCGCGGTCATATACATGTGGTCACTGTAAGGACGTTTTTTTATCGACGTAATTTCTTCACTGAACATGTTAATAGACATAGAAAAGGCAATGGTAAATTGCAGTGTCCTGATTGTCCAAGGGAGTTTGCACAAAATAGTAAACTTCTACAACACAGACTTCGTGTCCACCCTCAAGGTCAATCTCAAGCTCGAAGACCACTTGTTGCACCACAATATTTGATGACATTGGCGGAAAAAAACAGGTTGAAGTTACAGTACTTAGAAACTGCAAGACGATTATTTCCTAATGAGGTGAAAGCAGTTGAAAAGTACGAGGAGAGTTCACCGACAATATTCACATCAAGAATAAGTGGAAATATGGTGTCTAGGTATAATATTCCGCTCACTCCTAGAGATCCTGCAGATAAAAATGGACTGATGACTGAAATTATGAATGGATTCGAAAGAGTCAATTTATTGAAAATGAAGGAATACAAAGTATCCATTTTAACCGGCGGTATTGCGAACCATTTGGATGAGGATGGGGAAGTTACTAACAGTGAGTACATATATCCTTCCATGAACACATGCCTGTTTCCATCGGACCCTATAACAAATTCAAAGCAGCAGATCATTATAACTGACAAGAACTCTGCTCTTACTCAAGTACGCGATGTGATAAGTGAGCGTGATTTCGTGGAATGTATAACACGAAGTGCCACTCGTGAAGACACGAAAACAAATTTAGTATTCTTCACACAAGTTCATATAAAAGTTCATTTGCACCGTTGTTTGTCAAAGGAATTCTGCCAGGGGAAAGAAATCCACAATTACGTGGTGTGCTGAACTGCCGAAAAGTCCTACTTACAACACCACACCTGAGATGTCTGATCAACCTAGGATGCACAATATCAAAGGTATACCAAACATGGGAATTCCGAGCCAGCAACTGTCTAAAGTCCTTTATTGACGACATCGTCTATGAAAGACGAAAGGGTGACATGCCAGGAGGAAATAGCTTACAAGCTAACACCTATAAGCTCACAAGTACAAAAATAGCAATCCAATGTACATATTCAAACTTCTCCCACCTCAGTGACGAAGAAATAGATCATTTCGATTGGGCTAGAAAAAGTAGGAATGAGTTCAGACTGAAAGTAATGAATAAGAAAACGGTATTCTCAATTGAAGATGTGAATGAACCACGTGACAAAAATGTCGTCGAAAGTGTCGACGAAAGTGATGAGGACCTCTTAAATGTCGTCGAAAGTGATGAGGACCTCTTTGACAGCGAGAAAGAATACCCCAAAGTCAATGCCTGTAAGTGTTAATAACTTATTATTATTGTATGTATATAATAAATGTAATGTGTTATATGTGTTGTTTCAGTCGAAGTGAAAAAAAAAACGAGCTCTTCAATTGCAAAGTGGCCCGTATGCAAAACGACGTCAAAGTGGAGCAGTTCACATAGATTTGGAACCACACCGTACTTCAACCCCTGAGCCACCAAGTGGGCCAGTGGACAAAAAGCCATTTACACCAGCTGTAAATGATATAGAACTACAATGCAGCCAGTATTCTTTGATTATAACAACATCTGTGAAAAATGAACCTGATGAAAAAGAGCGGATGCTTACACGCAGAGAATTAGACTTTCAAACCAATGAAGCATTAACCGAAGCTCTTCCGAATTTCTGTAAATCATTCTGTTAATATTTCTTGTCTCTGTGAGACGCATGTATAGAGACAAATAAACAATGCAATTTATATAATATACAGTCTATTTTATTTGTCTTACATGATAGTGCACTACACTTTAGAAAGAAGACATGCTGCAGTTGTTTATTAAATACCCAATTGATCTTTTATACTGGCTCCCAGCGCATTTTTAAAACTGAATTTCCTTTTTTTTTCGTGTTTAGCTTTTACACCTTCAAATATAAGCGACGGTAGCAAGCCTCCAACTTGATTTATCTTTTTACATAGTCTTGATTTCAGTCGTTTATTAATTCTTCTTTTTATATTCATGGAGAGTGTGTTTATAAAGCCTCCAACTTGATTTCTCTTTTTACGTGGTCTTGATTTCTTCTTTGAATTGACTCCCACATGTCTGCCACGACTAGCTCTTTTCATAATTCACGTCTTGACTGTTGACAAAAGCGAGTAGATCTGATGAGGAAGCAGGCGGCTTTCTTTATGAACAATTATGTGCATACAGGTCTTTATGACTTACTGGTCTTCTTAAATACTCTATAATATGTTTGCGAACCATGATGAATGGTCGGACTCGTCATTGGTTCATTAATCTGTTTAATTCTCGTCGACCTCTTCGGTCTGCGAGGACCTTTTTTCTGCCGCGTTTAATTCTCCTCATAATCTACGTCTATACTGCTAATAAAACCAGTCACCAATTGAGTTAATTCAGGATTTTTCTCAAGAGTTTTCCTTATGGTCTTGAGATAAAATAGCCTGTACGATATTGGTGGTGATGTGAATACAATGGAAACGGAGCGAGAAGAAAAAGTACAAAAAAGAAGAAGAAAGGACGTCCACTCACTACCTATATCAATTCATTGCTTCAAGTATTGGAGAAACTGAAACGGTATGGTGCTTCTCTACCTATTGTAAGTTACAATAGTGCACAATTTGACTTGGGCTGCTTTGGCTCGTCATGGCCAAATATATTTGGCTTCATGAAGAAGAAGGTAAGCGCAGATGCTGAAGTGGAATCGGAGGAAGTCAATGACCGCGTGAATGTCACCATTGATCACAATGAAGGCGGTGAACAGGTGGCCAAAAAGGATAAGGCAATGCTAACCTACCGTTGCGTACGTGACAAGGTAGACTTTACACCAAATATTATTGGGAAGAGTAAAGTATACAAACAAACTGTCACAGGAAGTGGCCTCAAGTTCTTGGATTTGATGAATTATGTTCCTGCCAAAACCAGTTTGGATAAACTGGTCAAATCATATGGACTGACAGAACAAAAGGGTTTCTTCCCCTACTCTACGTTATCCAGAGATGATTTTCACTCCATTACAATGAAATTGGATTGGAAGACATATAACTATTTTGTAGACGATCTTCGCACACCTCCATACCGCCCTCAGGGACATCTATTAGAAAGAGAGGAGTGATTATTCGTCAGAAATATTCAAACATGTACATCAACCTGTGATATATAAGATGGCCAAGGATATTGCATTGACGAAAGATACTCCTACCAGAGCTGACTTCGAAAAAGAAAAAAAAACAAATGGCTTGATATATTGGGCTACAATAGTGTGTGTATTCAAAAATGCACCACGCGTGATACTGAAGATGTTCTGATGCTCCAAGCTTCCTACCTCACCAGCCAAGAATCACTTAAACATGTGAACTATCACTGGTTGAATAAGGAAATAAGCAGTGATGAAGGACGAAAGACAAGGAAGGAACGATTTGAACGACGACGTATCACAACTGGTGTAGAGAACCTACATAAGTATGTAGTGAACTTATGTAAAGAAGAGAATATACACACTATGTTCAGTAATCCACTTAACGAAAAACTGTGATGACTCCGGCCAGCAAGGCGTGTGTATAACGCCGGGATGAGGGATGATGATAAAACAACGTTCACATTCGTACACATCAACGGTTTGGGTTTTAAGCAAACCCGGCATTGCCTTTTTCTTTTCTGTCTCTTCCTTCTTTTCTTTTTTTTTTTCTTTCTTCTTTCTTCTCAATCTCGATCACGTCGGGGTCACCAATTAATATCGCGCCTTGGGGTAAGGCTAAGATATTATTGTTTCTTCTCTTATTGCGCGTTCGTTTTACTTCTATTTACCAACACGGTTTTAGGTGCACAGGTAAACGAAGGACTCCATTTTCAAACTAAAGTTGGTTTATTTTCTTATTTTACTCCACCGCACAAAGTAGAAGTACTTCAGTCTCTTCTGAAGCCTATTGGGAAGTTGGCGAGAGTCAGCCTCTTTTGGAGTCTGGCTGTCTTCCCTCCGTGGCTTCGATGGACGTATGTGATAATGTGCGAACTGTGTCAAACAAATACGGTAAGCGGTTGTTGAAAGATGGCTGGGAAGGCAGAACCACCACCATAGTGTCTACTGTGGTACACCGACCAAGAAAAGACGAATAAACGAATTAAAAAAGAGAGATTCGTGCCAAGCGCAGTCAGCAGAATACGTTAACCACCATGAGCAAGGTGTCTGATAACAATGGAGATGTGTCAGAGTGACAGTCAGCAGTACATGGTTAACCACCATGTGCTGAAGCAGCTGCAGGATATCATATAACCAGTATATCATAGCTGAGTGACAGGACTGTCGGCGCAACTGGAAATGTATATGATATGGTGATATGTATTACTGTGATACTGGACATATTATATCAGGGACAATGCCTTGTGTGTTGTGTACTATTTGACTGTGATATAAGTTATTACTTTTTTCAGTACCCAACAAACAGTAAGCATGGCGCGGTCATATACATGTGGTCACTGTAAGGACGTTTTTTATCGACGTAATTTCTTCACTGAACATGTTAATAGACATAGAAAAGGCAATGGTAAATTGCAGTGTCCTGATTGTCCAAGGGAGTTTGCACAAAATAGTAAACTTCTACAACACAGACTTCGTGTCCACCCTCAAGGTCAATCTCAAGCTCGAAGACCACTTGTTGCACCACAATATTTGATGACATTGGCGGAGAAAAACAGGTTGAAGTTACAGTACTTAGAAACTGCAAGACGATTATTTCCTAATGAGGTGAAAGCAGTTGAAAAGTACGAGGAGAGTTCACCGACAATATTCACATCAAGAATAAGTGGAAATATGGTGTCTAGGTATAATATTCCGCTCACTCCTAGAGATCCTGCAGATAAAAATGGACTGATGACTGAAATTATGAATGGATTCGAAAGAGTCAATTTATTGAAAATGAAGGAATACAAAGTATCCATTTTAACCGGCGGTATTGCGAACCATTTGGATGAGGATGGGGAAGTTACTAACAGTGAGTACATATATCCTTCCATGAACACATGCCTGTTTCCATCGGACCCTATAACAAATTCAAAGCAGATCATTATAACTGACAAGAACTCTGCTCTTACTCAAGTACGCGATGTGATAAGTGAGCGTGATTTCGTGGAATGTATAACACGAAGTGCCACTCGTGAAGACACGAAAACAAATTTAGTATTCTTCACACAAGTTCATATAAAAGTTCATTTGCACCGTTGTTTGTCAAAGGAATTCTGCCAGGGGAAAGAAATCCACAATTACGTGGTGTGCTGAACTGCCGAAAAGTCCTACTTACAACACCACACCTGAGATGTCTGATCAACCTAGGATGCACAATATCAAAGGTATACCAAACATGGGAATTCCGAGCCAGCAACTGTCTAAAGTCCTTTATTGACGACATCGTCTATGAAAGACGAAAGGGTGACATGCCAGGAGGAAATAGCTTACAAGCTAACACCTATAAGCTCACAAGTACAAAAATAGCAATCCAATGTACATATTCAAACTTCTCCCACCTCAGTGACGAAGAAATAGATCATTTCGATTGGGCTAGAAAAAGTAGGAATGAGTTCAGACTGAAAGTAATGAATAAGAAAACGGTATTCTCAATTGAAGATGTGAATGAACCACGTGACAAAAATGTCGTCGAAAGTGTCGACGAAAGTGATGAGGACCTCTTAAATGTCGTCGAAAGTGATGAGGACCTCTTTGACAGCGAGAAAGAATACCCCAAAGTCAATGCCTGTAAGTGTTAAATAACTTATTATTATTGTATGTATATAATAAATGTAATGTGTTATATGTGTTGTTTCAGTCGAAGTGGAAAAAACGAGCTCTTCAATTGCAAAGTGGCCCGTATGCAAAACGACGTCAAAGTGGAGCAGTTCACATAGATTTGGAACCACACCGTACTTCAACCCCTGAGCCACCAAGTGGGCCAGTGGACAAAAAGCCATTTACACCAGCTGTAAATGATATAGAACTACAATGCAGCCAGTATTCTTTGATTATAACAACATCTGTGAAAAATGAACCTGATGAAAAAGAGCGGATGCTTACACGCAGAGAATTAGACTTTCAAACCAATGAAGCATTAACCGAAGCTCTTCCGATTTCTGTAAATCATTCTGTTAATATTTCTTGTCTCTGTGAGACGCATGTATAGAGACAAATAAACAATGCAATTTATATAATATACAGTCTATTTTATTTGTCTTACATGATAGTGCACTACACTTTAGAAAGAAGACATGCTGCAGTTGTTTATTAAATACCCAATTGATCTTTTATACTGGCTCCCAGCGCATTTTTAAAACTGAATTTCCTTTTTTCGTGTTTAGCTTTTACACCTTCAAATATAAGCGACGGTAGCAAGCCTCCAACTTGATTTATCTTTTTACATAGTCTTGATTTCAGTCGTTTATTAATTCTTCTTTTTATATTCATGGAGAGTGTGTTTATAAAGCCTCCAACTTGATTTCTCTTTTTACGTGGTCTTGATTTCTTCTTTGAATTGACTCCCACATGTCTGCCACGACTAGCTCTTTTCATAATTCACGTCTTGACTGTTGACAAAAGCGAGTAGATCTGATGAGGAAGCAGGCGGCTTTTCTTTATGAACAATTATGTGCATACAGGTCTTTATGACTTACTGGTCTTCTTAAATACTCTATAATATGTTTGCGAACCATGATGAATGGTCGGACTCGTCATTGGTTCATTAATCTGTTTAATTCTCGTCGACCTCTTCGGTCTGCGAGGACCTTTTCTGCCGCGTTTAATTCTCCTCATAATCTACGTCTATACTGCTAATAAAACCAGTCACCAATTGAGTTAATTCAGGATTTTTCTCAAGAGTTTTCCTTATGGTCTTGAGATAAAATAGCCTGTACGATATTGGTGGTGATGTGAATACAATGGAAACGGAGCGAGAAGAAAGTACAAAAAAAAGAAGAAGAAAGGACGTCCACTCACTACCTATATCAATTCATTGCTTCAAGTATTGGAGAAACTGAAACGGTATGGTGCTTCTCTACCTATTGTAAGTTACAATAGTGCACAATTTGACTTGGGCTGCTTTGGCTCGTCATGGCCAAATATATTTGGCTTCATGAAGAAGAAGGTAAGCGCAGATGCTGAAGTGGAATCGGAGGAAGTCAATGACCGCGTGAATGTCACCATTGATCACAATGAAGGCGGTGAACAGGTGGGCCAAAAAGGATAAGGCAATGCTAACCTACCGTTGCGTACGTGACAAGGTAGACTTTACACCAAATATTATTGGGAAGAGTAAAGTATACAAACAAACTGTCACAGGAAGTGGCCTCAAGTTCTTGGATTTGATGAATTATGTTCCTGCCAAAACCAGTTTGGATAAACTGGTCAAATCATATGGACTGACAGAACAAAAGGGTTTCTTCCCCTACTCTACGTTATCCAGAGATGATTTTCACTCCATTACAATGAAATTGGATTGGAAGACATATAACTATTTTGTAGACGATCTTCGCACACCTCCATACCGCCCTCAGGGACATCTATTAGAAAGAGACTGGAGTGATTATTCGTCAGAAATATTCAAACATGTACATCAACCTGTGATATATAAGATGGCCAAGGATATTGCATTGACGAAAGATACTCCTACCAGAGCTGACTTCGAAAAAGAAAAAAACAAATGGCTTGATATATTGGGCTACAATAGTGTGTGTATTCAAAAATGCACCACGCGTGATACTGAAGATGTTCTGATGCTCCAAGCTTCCTACCTCACCAGCCAAGAATCACTTAAACATGTGAACTATCACTGGTTGAATAAGGAAATAAGCAGTGATGAAGGACGAAAGACAAGGAAGGAACGATTTGAACGACGACGTATCACAACTGGTGTAGAGAACCTACATAAGTATGTAGTGAACTTATGTAAAGAAGAGAATATACACACTATGTTCAGTAATCCACTTAACGAAAAACTGTGATGACTCCGGCCAGCAAGGCGTGTGTATAACGCCGGGATGAGGGATGATGATAAAACAACGTTCACATTCGTACACATCAACGGTTTGGGTTTTAAGCAAACCCGGCATTGCCTTTTTCTTTTCTGTCTCTTCCTTCTTTTCTTTTTTTTTTCTTTCTTCTTTCTTCTCAATCTCGATCACGTCGGGGTCACCAATTAATATCGCGCCTTGGGGTAAGGCTAAGATATTATTGTTTCTTCTCTTATTGCGCGTTCGTTTTACTTCTATTTACCAACACGGTTTTAGGTGCACAGGTAAACGAAGGACTCCATTTTCAAACTAAAGTTGGTTTATTTTCTTATTTTACTCCACCGCACAAAGTAGAAGTACTTCAGTCTCTTCTGAAGCCTATTGGGAAGTTGGCGAGAGTCAGCCTCTTTTGGAGTCTGGCTGTCTTCCCTCCGTGGCTTCGATGGACGTATGTGATAATGTGCGAACTGTGTCAAACAAATACGGTAAGCGGTTGTTGAAAGATGGCTGGGAAGGCAGAACCACCACCATAGTGTCTACTGTGGTACACCGACCAAGAAAAGACGAATAAACGAATTAAAAAGAGAGATTCGTGCCAAGCGCAGTCAGCAGAATACGTTAACCACCATGAGCAAGGTGTCTGATAACAATGGAGATGTGTCAGAGTGACAGTCAGCAGTACATGGTTAACCACCATGTGCTGAAGCAGCTGCAGGATATCATATAACCAGTATATCATAGCTGAGTGACAGGACTGTCGGCGCAACTGGAAATGTATATGATATGGTGATATGTATTACTGTGATACTGGACATATTATATCAGGGACAATGCCTTGTGTGTTGTGTACTATTTGACTGTGATATAAGTTATTACTTTTTTCAGTACCCAACAAACAGTAAGCATGGCGCGGTCATATACATGTGGTCACTGTAAGGACGTTTTTTTTATCGACGTAATTTCTTCACTGAACATGTTAATAGACATAGAAAAGGCAATGGTAAATTGCAGTGTCCTGATTGTCCAAGGGAGTTTGCACAAAATAGTAAACTTCTACAACACAGACTTCGTGTCCACCCTCAAGGTCAATCTCAAGCTCGAAGACCACTTGTTGCACCACAATATTTGATGACATTGGCGGAGAAAAACAGGTTGAAGTTACAGTACTTAGAAACTGCAAGACGATTATTTCCTAATGAGGTGAAAGCAGTTGAAAAGTACGAGGAGAGTTCACCGACAATATTCACATCAAGAATAAGTGGAAATATGGTGTCTAGGTATAATATTCCGCTCACTCCTAGAGATCCTGCAGATAAAAATGGACTGATGACTGAAATTATGAATGGATTCGAAAGAGTCAATTTATTGAAAATGAAGGAATACAAAGTATCCATTTTAACCGGCGGTATTGCGAACCATTTGGATGAGGATGGGGAAGTTACTAACAGTGAGTACATATATCCTTCCATGAACACATGCCTGTTTCCATCGGACCCTATAACAAATTCAAAGCAGATCATTATAACTGACAAGAACTCTGCTCTTACTCAAGTACGCGATGTGATAAGTGAGCGTGATTTCGTGGAATGTATAACACGAAGTGCCACTCGTGAAGACACGAAAACAAATTTAGTATTCTTCACACAAGTTCATATAAAAGTTCATTTGCACCGTTGTTTGTCAAAGGAATTCTGCCAGGGGAAAGAAATCCACAATTACGTGGTGTGCTGAACTGCCGAAAAGTC